>JAODLL010003617.1:0-11627 GCA_026546735.1 Forbesichthys agassizii
TTGTTGATTAGATAATTGCATTAATGAGAAATTGAACAGGTGTTCCTAATAATCCTTTAGGTGAGTGTATATATATACACCCAGACACATTTCTTTCTGTATATTGTAAAAACTGAATGATCATTCAAAATAGTTATTTACTTTGTTTCTTAGAAAATTCTACATTGCAACTTTGTGTGCAGGCTTCTTGCCACAGGCCTGCAGCTAAGAACACAATATTGTGCACGGTTCTAAATATATATTTCATATATAAATGGCTACTCATGAGAGAGAATGGGAGTTCTCAAGATTAGGAGCGAAGGATAGCAGCACTGACATGCATTATATACCAATCAAGAATCTTATTCAAACAAGGTTGTATTTTGTAGCCTACATATTGTATTTAATAATCATATATTTGATAGTATTTTACATCCTTTGTATGGGAGTGACCCTTGCAGTACTATACTATTTTGACAATACAAAAGCACAAATGTAAATATCTACTGCATTATTATGAACACTGATGGTGCTTCTGGTGGTGCATAACAAGTTATTGGACCTAAACGACTGAGTAAACTATTTACGATTCATTTAATAGGAATGAGCATATGCTGACAATGACATTTAAAGAAAATCCAAAACACAACTCATCCACACTGTAAACTAGTCGTCCAGCATCTATTTACTTAAGTGAACATAATATTATCTTAACGCAGCACTGGTCTTTACATTAGTCTGGTACTGAGCATTCGGTTAGTGAAATAAAAACTGTAGTGTCACCTACATTCACTTTCAGCAAAGTAAAATATATATTTTTTAATTAATATAAATGGAAGTCCACTACATTAATGTATATGATGTGTTACTGTGATGTGAAAATGCATTCAAATTATTAATTAGTCACACATTGCGATTTTATTTGAAGGCTTTCAGGAGTCTGGCCGAAAATAAGTGCACGTTAATGATGTTCATATAAACACAGTGCTACTACTATTACTAAGTGGATACAGTATAGGCTATGTTTCATTCACTTATACCTGGAGGACCACATCACAAAGCCAGCAAAGGATGGGACACATAATTTGTTTCTACCATTGGAGTGACAGAAAGTAAGAGGTTTTAGTTAATGGATGTACTTTACATTTTAAAAAGTGTACAATAGTGTAAGCAGTAACATTTTAACCAGTAATACAATCAGATCCTAGTCTAACAACTGCAAATCATGTAAAATATGCATGTTCAACTGTCATAGCAAAATGTTTTAAAACCAAATGTTAAAAAAATATTAAGACAGTAAAAGATAACCGGTTTCCTGCATGCAACAGATTATACGTATTCACACCTTTCAAAATGAAAGAAAGAAACTGGAATGGTTCCATTTATAAAAACACTTGTACGTCAAATATACAGTCTCAAGCACGAGGGAATTGTGTGTGTCTACCTGGCTGGCCATGGTAACTGGTGCGTTCCCATCCCATTTTAAACCTGTGGCTGCTGGTGTGTAGAGGAGACATATCACCAGCAAAACACAGCAAACATTTAGCTAGCTGAAGGCTCCATTTCCCCACCTAATACAGTACAGTTATGTTGAATACAAGTTACTATTCCCAATGTTGTTTATACATCTCATCATCGTGGCCAATATTAAGCAATACATTTAACACACAGTGCATCTATATGCTATGTGTTAAATGTCTTGTTTTGTATAGGCTATACATATTCCTTATGATTTAGTGTTGTAGCTTACATCTTAAAATACTGACGGAACAGAGCCTGTATGTTGTACATGGCCCATAATTAAAATGCTGTCGGCAAAAACAGATTCTTTAAAAACTAAGAATCCAGATCCAGAGTCCAGAGCAGAGAGAGAGAAAGATGGGGCTTGTGTTGTGTTTATAAGTTACTTTTGTTTCACTAAAACTAATAAAAACAAGTGACTGTTTCCACCAAACTTGTAGTTCCTAAAGGTAGGTCTTGTATGTGTGTGTGTGTGTGCGTGTGTGCGTGTGTGTGTGTGTGTGTGTGTGTGTGAGAGCGCACTGCCATGCTCAATTAGTGTCGCTAACGATGACAATAACCATGTGCTCCTCGTCCAGATTACCCACAGTCCTCTTGGCCGCCTGCAGGTACTGCTGGCAGAAGTCTCCGGGGGGGAAGGCGTATAGCATCCCCCCGGCTGCGCCGTCGCGCGCCGGTGGCAGACTGATCACGCCGGCGGCCTCTTTGTTGCGCAGGTAGGTCACCAGGTGGCGCAAGAGGCGCACCTGGAGCCCTGGCTCGGGGGGCGGGGCCTGGCGGTCCACGGGGCCCTGCAGGGCCAGCAGCACGGCAAAGTTGTCGGGGCGACCCTGTTTGACGCGGCGTGCCACCTCGTCCAGCCTGGTCTGGTCCATGCGCAGCCGCTGGGCGATCTTGAGCTGGCAGGGCTGGCCCTGGGCCTGGCCGTGGGCCTGGGTCTTCATGGCGGCGCTGAAGAAAGCGGCGCCCCCTTCCAGCAGGTACAGCTCCGTGGGGAAGCTGCTGTTCTTCAGGGCGAAGAAGCCGTGCCACGACCGCGCCAGGCAGGCCTGGGCGAACTCCGACAGCGTGCTGGGGGGCGTGTGCATGTCCCCTGCTGTCGCCGCGGGCGACGCCAGACCCTCGCCCAGCCGCACGTGGTGCTGGTGGTGGTTGTTGTTGTTCAGGTGCTCAACGGAGGACCTCCTATTGCTGCTGCTGTGGTGGTGGTGGTGGTGGTGGTGTCGGCCACTAGGGGGTGGTGTTGTGGCGCCAGCGGCTGTGTCTTCTTCTGTGGCCACAGAGGGTCTGTCGGGGGAGTGGTCCCGGGGCTCCGTGGTGGAGTCCGGGGCTCGCACCCTGGCCCGGTCGGGGCTGGGCTCGGGGGAGAAGGGCCCAGCGTGGCCCCGGGCCCTGGCTCTTCCCCGCTCCCCCTTGTCCCGCTCCCTGGCCTCGGGACGGTCGTTGGAGAGGCTGCGGCTCCTGCTGCTCCTCCTCCTGCTCCTTCTCTCCTCGCGCTCCTTCAGCCAGCGCTCGCGGCTGCGGCTGCGTGCGCTACGGCCGCTGCGCCCAAACGCCTCCGCGACTACGCCTCCCACGGCCCCCGCCAACGGACCCCCCCTCCTCTCCAGGCTGCGCGGAGGGCTGCCGGGAAAGTCTCTCTCCAGTAGCAGAGTGCGCTCCCTCTGGGAGGAGAGGAGGGCATGGGCGGGCGGCGTGACGCGCTCCCTGGCTCCTCGCAGCTCTCGCTCCAGGCTGCGGTGGTGGCCGTAGCTCTCGGCCAGGAGGCTGTAGTGGGACGGGAGGGCCGCCGGGGGCTGGTAGCCAGCGGGGAAGGCCCGGGCGGGGCTCTCCTCCACCTTGGCAAAGTCCACCCTCAGTCGCCTCTCAGGGCCGCCCAGGGGAAAGCCCCTCATCTGGGTGCAGGCAGCCTGGGCCGCGTCCAGGCTCTCATATTGGATGTAGGCAAAGCTCTCGCCCTTGATGTAGTCAATGTTCCGGATGCTCCCGAAGCGGTCGAACTCACGGGCCAGCGCCGCCAGGGAGTTGCTGGGTCCGAGGCCGCCCACCCAGAGGCGGGTGGTGGGGTTGGGCTTGCCGTAGCCGATTTTCACCGGGTTACCGCCGATGACGCGGCCCTGCATGGCCACCTTGGCGCGGTGCGCCATGTCCAGGTTCTGGAACTTGACGAAGGCGTAAGCCCCGCCTTGGCCGCGCGCCGGTCGCTTGATGACGATGTCCTCGATAACACCGTACTTGTCGAAACCCCTCCGCAGCTCCACCTCTGTGACGTTGTGGTCCAAATTCCCGATGAAAAGGTTACTGGTGGCCCTCTGGTCGTCTTCAGGTTTCAGGTCCTCCACCACCGGCATGGGAGGGAAGCCATAGGGGCGGCCTCTCTCGTCCAGCATACCGTAAAAGTCCAAAATCCTCTCTCTCTCTCTGCTAAGACCCAGACTGTCCAGGGCATAGTGCCTCACTCGCATGTCTCTGAGGTTGCTAATCGCTGGTCCGGGAGGGGAGAGGGAGCGCTGACGATAGGAGTACGGCGCATGAAGAGGTAAATATCCAACGTCAGGTGGAGTGACGCTTCGTCTCCTAACATACATCGGTTCTACTTTAAGCTGGCGGTCGCCCAAGACTAACCTTGTGGACTTGGCATGTCTAGCTTCCTTTGCGTCCTCTGGGTGTCTAAAATTCACGTAGGCGACCCGACCCAGTTCCGGAGTGTGAGAGAGTTTCACACTCACGTCTCCGAACTTTTTGAACTCGTGGAAAAGCAAGTCCTCGACGTCTCCGTCCAAAACATGTGAAGCAAGGTTACTGATAAGCAATGTTTTGTATTCCAGAGTCCCTGGCCGCCCACCAGGTATTTCCGCAGCTGTGGTCCGGAGAGGCGGGCGGCCGAGCAAACATAGATCGTGTCGTTGATGGAGATCCAGGGCGGCTGCTCGCTCTTCCCTTAACCGGGGCTTCTCTCGCTCTCTGCTCCGGCTCCTTCTATGATACCCCCGCTGACTCTCAGCTAGCAGCAAAGCTAGCGGTGGAGGAGGTAGCTCCTCTCTTCGTGCACTCTCCCGTTCCCGTTCCCGTATTCGCTTGGCTAAAGCCCTTGACGGGCTAGCCTCTCTCCCGACCTGCCTCTTCATGTTCAAATGATGGAGCTCAAACTTTTCAGCGCCTTCAAGGAGAATCCGGCTAAGGGGAACGTGTTAAGGGGGTATTAGGGAAACTATATTCACAGTCTGGGGTTTCGGTTGATAAAAGTTAACGATTTAAAAGCGTTACAGTTGCATATATCAGAATAAAAAAGGATAAACTGGTTTAAAAACATGTCATCATCCGAGGATCTGCACCAACGCCGCCATCTTGGACAATGGGAATGTGCGCTTACCCCCTAAAGGGAGGGAGTACGTCACTGGAGTGCCGTCATGACGTGTTACGCATTCCCAAATTCCTAAATAATATTCCATTTTTAGATTACTAAAATACAAATAAAAAAAAGCAGTTTTGCCGTAAGAGACTAATGTAATCATTGTAATTTCAGATTTCCTGTTCATAAATCGATCATTTGATAGATAATTATAGTTAGACATTACATTCGTTTTCTCCCATTAACACATAATTTGTTCTCATTTGTATTGTTATGCATATTTGTGTTAAAATATCTTAGCAAAAAGTAAATACATGAATTAACTGAAAGGGCCCAATGTTACTCAAGTACATCTAATGCATCTTCAAATAAACATTAAAATACTAGACAGGGTTTTCATATTTTAATGAAAATGTATAGCACAGATGCAATAAATCCAAAAAGCCTCAAACAAAAATCTATGTGAATAAACATTTTTTAAGCCTTACATATTTATCCAAGTACATTCCTTCAGAATTACACTGAAAGTCTGGTTGAGGTTCAGATTGATGGCAAAACAGTGTAAATTAATGTCACGGTATGAAAAATTAACGTTAACAATTAACGTTATTCAATCACAAACACTAGACTGGAATATCAGTTTAGATGCACTCAAAACTAAAGTCTATTTGACAACAATGACAGAAACACAGAAAAGTGCCATCTCCAAATAAAATACAAAATATGAATGAGGCATAACTGTGGATACAAAATGAAATGTATTCAATTGTACAAAGCACGGACATGACCAATTAGACCCTATTAGTGCACATGGCAGTGGGAAGCCAGTTTTGTATGACTGCCTTTTAACAACCAAATAACACAATTATTATGGTTCAGCCATTGTCACCATCATTTTTGATGGAGGAACATGTGGGTTCATAATCCTGAATTGAAGTTTGAGATTATTTATCTTTAAAACAAAGATGACATTATATGTCATGAATATAGGGTGCATTATATGCCCAAAAATAACCAAATCTATCATAGTTGTATCCTGTACTGTATGTGGGGTATATATTTAAGGGATAAACTTGATAATGTTGTCTGTAAAAGAGGCAGTGGGCAAAATAATGGTCATTTACATATATTTATTTATGCACCCCATCATTCCCAACCCACCTGTAATCCACTAACTTCTGTGAACAAGGTTCTCCCAATACTCTTTATATAACCATCAGAATAATAATAATCCTTTTACACTAATCCCTCTACTTAAACTGTGAAAATTAGCATGTGTACACATTAGAGCGAAAAATAACAAGCATAAAATACACCCTTTCTCTACTCCTTTTCCAGAGGGAAGTCTGGTCCAAGTCAAGTCCATTGGTGCGATTGTTGTTTCTTGTTAAAGGTCTGTCCGTGCATTTGCGGCTGTGGGGGCGTACTTTGGCATGAGTTGGGTGATTGTACGGATGAAGTCGGACTTCTCGGCACAGCCCTTGCAGGATTCACCCCATTCTTCCAGTATCTTCTTGAGGTCCTTAACCTTGAGTTTCTTTAAGTCTACCGTGCTCAGGTCCAACTGCTTGTCTGTAGACACATGCAAGGAACACAGCACAACGATTTACCAATCCAACATAGTGTAGAAACCAGCGCAGAAAATATTTTACGACTGTTCATGTGATTCATGAAACATTTGGATCTTGCCAATTAGTGGATACAGACAAAATGTAAATACCACACCCCTAAATGTGCTAGGTTTATAGGTCTTGCCACTTGAATTAACTTTTAAATTATGAATATGTGGATGCATATGCTTAGATTCCAGTCAGAATATATAGTCTAAAAACCAACTGAAACAATTCTGCCAGGATTATAATGCTGCAGTGCAAGTTAAAGTTGACTCAAAAACGTGCGAGTTGAAACACATTTCATAAATAAGAGCCACTGAGAGAAAGATCAATCATCTGATCCCTTCCCAAGGAACTCACCATATTTAAGTTCACAGATCTGACTGTCTTTCTTCTTGAGTTTCTCACAGATTTTTTCCACAGGGGCATGGTAGCTGAGTGGTTTAGACACCTCGTTGATTATTTTGGTGGCAGCATCACTTGTAGCCCCGATATAGTAACACTGAAGAACAAGCAAGTTAGAGATACATCAATATTTTGGTTCAGTGTATAATCAATAATCTTTGCATTTTCAAACAGTCACATAAATAAAATAAAATATTGAAACATTTCTTTTTGGACAGGTTAATTAATAAAACACTAATTGGTTGTGTTACAGTGCCCCCAGAACACTAAATATTCTACCCATCTTGTTTGAAAATACAAATGTGAGTGCAATAGGAGCACTTGTTGAGTGGGAGGGGTGCTACCATACAATAGAGGTGGTCCTTAATGACACCAGTGTAATGCTGCCACGTAAAAAAATAAAAAATTTTGAAGAGAAGAGCAGAATCACATTTTAACGTAAAAGGTCAGCTTCACGTTATAACATAAGATCGTTTCACGTGGCAGCGAAAGGATGAACGGGAGAGAGGAACCACCAGCCTGCAGCAGCCCATCCAAGCCACCGACACACCAGGATCACATCACCATTATCATGCTGCTGTCTGTGGTCAGTGTAGTATAACCTACATCCAATTCCTCAGTAAGCCTAGCTGGCTATGATAAGTTGTGAATTGGGGTGCAGCCACTTGGTCGAGAGACAGTTTTAACTTGTTTCGTCTGCATACACACATCTGAACCAAGTTCAACCCAAGCAAACAGGCTAGAATAGGGATAGGCTAACACTTACGTGTAGTCTAGGGGGCTAAGCTAAATGATCCATATCAGTAGAAATGTAATCACGTTATAGCGGGAAACTACCTGATTATGCTTTAACATGAAAAGTTAGTGAAACATTTCAGTTTTCATGTTATAAAATGTGATATCCGTTCCATTTTCTAGTGTAGCAGCAATACACTTATCATAAATAGCAGATTAGACAAATTAAAAGATTGGTAAAAAAAGAACACATACACGTACGTTTTATTTTTTGTTTTTGAATGAAGGCACATTTTTGGCACAAACTGTCCAAAGAAATATCCAAGAAAACACCAGCCAGTCCATAGGATATGGGTGCAGTCACACTCAATATTCGCCTCCCAGTCACTTCCATGCTATATAAGCAAAGGTGCGAGGAAAAAAACATTTGCTTCTTGTGGCAAAGCAATTTTGCATCTTCCTTTCATTTAGAAATGAATACTGAAACTTTTACCTAAATACGCAGCCTCAACCAACAGCAAGGACTTGTGTGTGTGGTTGACCCCACAGGGCTGCAATTTGCCATTAGTTTTCTTAGTGAGGCAAGATTGAATGGAGGCTTTGATCCTGAAATTCGCATCGGATGGTGATGGTCCGTCGCCTGCCCAGTTTTTCACGTGTACGTGTGATGCAGCAGCCCAAAGTTGCAAAATTGAGTGATAGCCTTCCATCCACGGAGTATCCCTCCATCCAAAGTATCCCTTACATTTTTTATTTGGTCTGCATCTCATGTTCATCTTTATGATCTGAACACTTCAAGAGCAACACCTACTTTTGGGCAGTTTTTTCCCCATTCTTCTTTGCTGGACCTCTTAAGCTTCATCAGGTTAGATGGGGAGTGTCTGTGCACAGCCATTTTCAGATTTCTCCATAGATGTTTAGTTGGGTTCAAGTCTGGTCTCTAGATGGGCCACTCAAGGACTTTCAAAGAGTTGTACTAAACCCACTTCTTTGTTAACTTTGGCTGTGTGCTTAGGGTCGTGGTCTGTTCAAAGTCTGAGGTCGAGAGCGCTCTGGAGCAGGTTTTGATCAAGTATGTCTCTGTACATTGCTGCATTCATCTTTCCCTCCTGGCTAGTCTCCCAGTTCCTGCCACTGAAAAACGTCCCCACAGCATGATGCTGCCACCACCATGCTTCACTGTAGGGATAGTAATGACCAGGTGATGAGCGGTGCCTGGTTTCCTACAGACATGACACTTGGCATTCAGGCCAAAGAGTTAATTCTTCGTTTCATCGGGCCATAGAATTTACATTATCATGGACTGAGAGTCCTTCAGGTGCTGTTTGGCAAACTCCAGGCAGGCTGCCATGTGCCTTTTACTGATCAGTGGCTTCCATCTGGCACTCTACCATACAGGCCTGATTGGTGGAAGGCTGCAGAAATGGTTGTCCTTCTGGAAGGTTCTCCTCTCCATGGAGCAACGCTGGAGCTCTGTCAGAGTGACCAGTGACTTGGTCACCTCCCTGACTAAAGCCCTTCTCTCCCGATCACTCAGTTGGCCGGCAGCCAGCACTAGGAAAAGTCCTGGTGGTTTCAAACTTCTTCCATTTACAGATGATGTGGGCCACTGTGATTAGGACCTTCAATGCTGCAGAAATCTTTCTGTAGTCTTTCCCAGATTTGTGCTTCGATACAACCCTGTTTTTGAGCTATGTACATGTGATCTTTTAATTTTTTTTAAAAATACATTTGCAAAAATTTCAAACTTTTTTTTAACTTTGTTGTTATGAGGTTGTGTGTGTAGAATATTGAGGAAAAAAATATTTTTTATCAATTTTGGAATAAGGCTGTACGTAACAAAATATGGAAAAACTGTGCTGTGAATACTTTCCAGATGCACTGTATAACATTATAAATTTGGATAAGATAACAGCATGATTACACTGATGACACATTGATGGTTGATGACGTAATGATTGATGAAAATTGCCTGTACTACTCCACTAAAAATCTAATGTTTACAGCTACAGTAGTCATTTACTATTTAGCATTATCTAACATACATTTCATGTAATTTTAATGGACAAACATTTTTTGTTTTTCTTTCAAAGACAAAGACACTTAAGTGACCCCACACTCACACGAGTTATGGTAGTGTACTTCCCAGATACTTAACTGTAACAAACTCAATACTTAGTGCCATGCAGGTGGTCTTTTACTATTCACCCACCAGAAACAAGTATCTAAGGAGATTTCAACTGATGTCTTACAAAGCGGTTATCTTTGCCCTTGGCTTCTTTGCAGGCTTTAATTATGGCAGTCTCAATGTCATCGCTGGTAAATTTCACGTCGGTGTCCAGTAAGGATTGGTGAAACCTCCCCAGGAAACCCACACACACTGAAACAAAAATAAATTGCATAGTAAAAATGGATAAGAAACAATAGTTTCTTAACCACAATTTCTATTTTACTGGTTAAAAAGGGTTACTGTAGGTATTTGCACAGGCCATTAACAGTGGTAATCCCGTGTTTTCCATTAGCCACAGTTAAAGTATTTAGGTGAATGTTTTGTAAGAATCTTGCTTGTTGGTAAACCAAGGTTTGAAGTTCCAAACTTATAAAATAGTGTAGCGAACAAATATAGTAATAAACTACTTAGCCAACTAGTACTAACTACATTAATAATTGTATAACTATATTGCTGAAATGGCTTTCCTTATGTGTTCACATCTCAAGGCAATATTACCTAATTAAGATAAAGACAATAAAAATAAAATGTAAAAGCCTGAGGCTTTGCTCAGTATTTTTTTATATCCCATTGTTTTTCCACAATGTTCTACTTGGTTTTGAGTTTATCATAGCCAGCCTTCAATTCGTGTATTCAGGTATTCTGTTCTCTGTCTCAAAGAAAATACCACCTGGGGTTAGACCCACTTATTCTGACCACCTGTGGTATCCGGTGGTAGGCCCTATCCCTTGAGATATGCTAATTGAATAGACACAATAGATTAATCCCCAAAAAAGCAATACCAGCACTGCAACATTTCCTTCTGTTTTCAGAGATACGACAAACAAACTATTCAATCACATTTGCCTTCAATGGTATTCCAGTATCATAATTATGGTTCTAGTTTGTATACTGTGTTGAATATTGCATTACCTAGTTAACAGGAAACCTTCCTTAAACGGACACCAAATGTACAATACGGTGACATTTACATTTAGTGTTAAATATGACCGCGTTTCATTAGAAAGGGACAAAGCTTGCCATTAACCTGACGATGCTGCTAACATAGCTAACAGAAAACCCACCTTCACACTCTCCATCCTTCAAAGCTTCAGTGCTACTTGGCACCAGAGCAAGCGCAAAAGCGACCGATAACCCGCTTAAACATAACATTTCGAAATGAATACGTTATTTAGATAAATCTTAAGTGTAATTCGGATTTGCTTTAAAATGTACACATGAGTTCCTTCAGCCCAGACACCGGTAACATGAGCGCAGCACCGTGTTCCTGTTTGTAGGCTTCCTGTTACACGTATTACTATGGCGGCTTCTCATTGGTCCACATTTCATGTTTTTCCTGTAGTCTTACACGAGCTTTCCTCTGGTTGGTTTAAAGCGAATCATTCCGGGAGCAACGTCCAGTTGGCGTATGTTGATTGGGTAGAGAGCTTCGCGATCTTAAAAGTTTGCAAGGGAGAAAAAAACTAATCCCCACACAGATTTACTTTTCAACGGTATGTGCAATCGCAATCCTACACATCAAACACATTATTTATAATAGCAAATCTGCATAATTAGTACTACAATATGTCAATGTCAATCAGACACTTTACTGAGTTAAAAGAACCTTAAAATAAAATGGTATGGAAATTAAATAGCATCGTATAATGGAAATGACAATAATATTCAAATTGTAGGCTAGCCAATAATGGAGTCATTCGCAAACGTCATCATTATCTCATTCTGAAGAAAATAATTCGCCCTTGCTTAAAGAATATCTGCTGTATTTAAAAAAAAAAAAAAAAAAAAAATA
>JAODLL010003618.1:0-11627 GCA_026546735.1 Forbesichthys agassizii
ATATATATATATATATATATATATATATATATATGATAACAGTTGTTGTAACAGCATGTTCCTGTGGGCATGTTACATGTGTTTATTTTGTGTACGTGTGTCTTTCTGTAGTATGTGTGCAGATGGGAGGTGGGAGGTCACAACCCATTACTCACATCTGGCTGTGTTTACTCTCATCTAATAGGAAAAACAACATCGATGGCTTCCACCACATTATCAATCAATAGATTACCCCAACACATTATAAATCACAGCTCCGTTGCTTTGTGTCGGCGCAATGGACTCCTCTACATTGATTTCTGCATAGATTTAATAAGCGGCCCTCAACAGGCGTAGAGGATCACTTGGCTGCTATCTAAATTAAGCTCTGTCGGGCTGTAATCACACCTCAGTCCATTAAATAGCTTGCCTCAGCTCATAGACTTTAACTGTAGTACTCAGAGGGCCCATAACAATCGGGTTTTTCAAACTAAAAGGTCGGTAATCGAAGATGGGGCCATATGGAAGATTCATATGGGGTTGATACATTTTTCTGGAAAAACTGCCATCAAAAGCTTTTAGTTATTTTAGGTTGACAATGTATTCTTCAGTCCTTCAGTGTAAGGTAACCATATAAAAACACTGTGCAAATTGGTTTAATAATACTGTACAAGTGTGAGAAATTAAAGCACAATTGTAACATTCAGAGCTTTCTTATATTAACTCGTTTAATCCCACCTGTCACAATTGTGACTGACAGTGTTTTCAGTTATAAGGCTCTAAATAGTTCACTGAATTATGTAGGATAGCATTTTCAGCAAATATTGAAATTAAGGGTCCCAATTAAATATGTGCAGTATCACGTTTAGTGTAAAATGTCACATGACCAGGGGTTTTTACTTCCTGGTTGCACTATGAGAAGAATGTTGCTGCATCAAAGCTCCTAAACAATAGGTCAGATATGGACTATGGAGGAAGAAGCCATTTGTCAAATTGTTAAAGGCATTTGCTAAGCTCATGCAAGTGGGAGCATGCCTATGGATTCTAAATGATCAGGATCATAAGTTCCGAGGGTCTTATGCTCCTTCGGCCACATGTTACCCATGTTCCCTGGGTTCCATGTTCAGAGTGTCCCATGTTCTCCACTTCCCATGTGCCCAGGGTCATATGTCCTAAGTTATCCAAGGTCCTATGTTTCCAGGGTGCTATGCAACGGCAGTGTTACATTTATTGGAAGTCAATCATTTATTGTAAATCAGTTATCAGTTCTAACATCTAATTTTTATATGTTGCATGTTATTTTATTATTTTAAATATGTTTAATTGATGAATATGTATGAATTCTGATTTTGCCGTTTCCCACCAGTCATTATTGTGACAGTAAAATATATTTTACTTATTTAACAAAAATAAAATCAAGAAAGGGCATAATTCTTGAGTGTTAGAGAGGTCTAATGAGTATAATATGTACTCAAATTACAACACATGATTCACTGGGTTAAAGGTATAGTCAGCTTCTGCAAGCTAAATGTAAGCTAATACTGTACATATTTAGTCAAATTCACCAAATATCTCCTTGCATTTCGCTATCTTACCATTCGCTGTGCGTGTTGAAAAAATAATGTGATATTTCTACACCCTGGCTCTGTAAATAGTAACATAAAAGCATAAATAAAGTGGCGAACACCGCTCGTATCAACAAAGCCATACGCTTCCCTATCATCATATCAGGTGGTGCAGCAGCATCCATTTAAATACATGAATAAATACAATGTATACAATAGTGCATCTTTGGCCTATGTGCAGTTCCGTAACTATCAAAATGACCTCAATAGAAACATTTACTTCCTATTGTTATAAACACTTTTAGAAGTGTATAGCAAATTATTCTATTCCTTTATAGTGTAGTTCAGATGTTGTTCTAAAGCATTTATAAAGCAGCCTAAATCTGTAACTGGATCAAATATAATGCATGGCTTAATTGTCTGTTCATAGCAACATATTTTATTAACAGGTCCTTGTGTGGCATTGAGGGTCTCTGCTGCTATCTTAATTAAGTTCTGTCAGCCTACTGTATATTCATGCCTTGTCTTACAAGTGTATTTCAGCTCGGTGTCTATAACAATAACATTATAAAGACTTTATACAACAGCATTTAAAAACCTTTTAAGCTGCGGATCAGTGTTCCAAACCTTTCATTTATTCATAAGCACAGGGAAACATCATGTTTATCTCCAGACCAAACAGTTGGTGAACATCTGAACAAGAGACAATAATGTGCAGCACTGTAGTATAAATCTATTATTACCTGCATTACTATTTAGTAATGCATTCTAATTCCAGCATTATTACATAATCCCACCATGAAGTTGTGTTGTCCATAGCTGACGTTGTAAAACAAAGTATGGTCACATAACCTACTATAATGTTTTGGTAAGGTATATAACTATAATATTTACAGTACTTGTGGTTGACAACATTGCAATTGATCCAATTTTTCCCGTAATTAATTTAAAAGGTTGAATTAACATGGAAATAGTGATATCAAATCTGCTAAATTAGCTAACAAATTAGCTACAGTATGTGGTAGGGAGCAGGGAGGGGGGAGAGAGAGAGTGAATGAGGTGTGTGGCGAATAAGCAACAAGCACAATATACTAACCTGTATTTTTACTGTATGTGAGAATGATGTCTGCATTTACTTACAGCTACAGACACAAACACACACATGTTGGATGGGAGGCTGAGAACCACATCCCACAAAACTTGCCATGGTGTTCACGTCATGCTTGGACTAATCTATGCTCTTAGAAACACGGTCAGGTTACACACCGTTTCATATTGCTCTGTGTCTAAAGTGATTTTCACTGTCTGAAACGAGAAGAAAATTGGTTTCAGTCTACAAATACTATATTCCTTTCAATGAGAAATATTGAGCTAGGGCGTCAGTTCTCCGTCAGTCTAGTAGTGAGTCACACTAATTCAAAAGTAAATATCATATACTGTATGATTATACAAAAAAAGTGGGAGATTACAAAATTATCACATTTCAAGGCCTCCAAATTGCGCTCTCTCTCTCTCTCTCTCTCTCTCTCTCTCTCACTCATCATGCTTCCTACTACTTTCATTATTTTGTCCAGCACAAGTACAGCAAATTTGCTTTATTGTGGAATTTTATCTATCTATTTGCATTGAAATATCACTGATCTATCTACAGTACCCACACTTACTGCACAGTTGCCTGCTGCTATGAATATTGTGCCTTATAGTTAACATCCTTTTGACAATATTCAATACAATATGCTTATTGGGAGTAATAAGGTTTTATCAATTAATTTACAGTAAATGTGTATAACCAGTATACAGCAATGAGCTCAAACTACAAAATAAAGCTGCTATTTACTATGTATATTAATGTACCTACAGATCATTTTTTGAGAAATGATAAATAATATTATAATAATAATAATAAATGGGGAATTTATGATGGTTCTCTGGCATGAAATAGCATTTTACTGTAATTGTTACAAGGCATGTTTAGCATGCTGCCCAGATATTTCACAAAGCCATTTCACTTGTCAAATCCATGCAGTAGGCCTAATATTCTCTGAATTTACTGGACTCAAACCCAGCACTGTTGTCAAATTAAAGGGAACAGAGAATGTACTCGGCTTAAGCAAACAAAGTATTTAGCCTGTCGCCGTTTTGAAAATGAACCAGTGGTTTCACTCTGGATTGATGAGAATACATTTTTGCCACACAAAACAAATGGAAATCAAATCAAAGACCATGCAGATCTCAATAGCAGTCTCCCACAGGGAGAAATAAATAGCTGTCATGTGTCATTGTTCAAATGTGGCGATACGTTCCAATGTCATATTACTGTATAAGCACAGAAGAATAGTTTGAAGGATATCGTGGTCTGTAAGCAAAACAGTGATGACAGCTTTGAAGACGTTATTAATGCCAGTGTATTGTTTTATCTGTGAACATAAAGAATGTTTTCCCTCCAGTCTTGGGATGCTTGTGAGTGAAGTTTGACATGACATCTTTATTTCCCCTGTGTTCTATCAGCCTCTCCCCTTTTCACTTCCTCTTTGCAAGTACAATGTGTTTTATTTTTGTATGTGCTTCTCCTCCATGTTGGTCTTTGACTGTGTCTGACTGCATTCATCTTTTGTCACCTTATGTCACCATTGTGGCTGTGACCGCAGGTTCCAGCTGAGCTCCAACTCCATAGTTGTGTTTCTCCCTGATTGGCTGATTTGTTTCACCTGTGTCGTTGGCCTTTGTATGTTTCTGTTCTCTGCGTAGTTGAGTTTGAGTTCTCTGCAGTTGTTTCCTTGTTTATCATTATCACATATAGCCCCGGCCGGCACAGTTGACTACCTGCTTTTAATCTTTTTGACCTGTGTTTTCTCAGATCCTGTCTCTGCTTTTACACTACTTGTTACTGCTACGTAATCGACCCATGCTGTTTCCCGACCATGTTCCCTAAAGCATTGCATCTTCTCATTGTTTGTGCTTGAGTCCTTCTCAGCTCTTGGCTCTACACTATCAGGTTGCTTACCTTGTTTTCAATAGACATATTCCTTGATTTGTGTTTAATATGTATCCCTATTAATTTAAACCAGAGTAAGAAAAAAGCACGTTGTTTGGATTTGAAACTTGGGCTCTTGTAACAAAATTGAGTGTACCTTTTAAGACGAGGGTCAGAAAGTACAAGTACTAGTAAGACAATATTGCTGTGCTCAGTCAGCCATTGTCTGTTTCCATCTTACTAGTGCATTACTTTATGGTCGACTGAATGGAAAAGAACAGGCCTGCTGTAATAGAGTTTTCATTCCAAATGTCAGTGCATATAGTGTAGAGTGTAGGGTGGCTACCTAATGTATGACAAGTCAAATATGAGTTACAGCTGGGTATAAGTGGTTTCCTGCAGCAGAAGGGATTTCGGTGTTTAAAAGAAAACACTGTATCCATACATCCATATCTAGTATTTTTTATCTAGTTATTTAACATATTTCATATAGAATTTACAGGTATTACATTGACGTTAAGACAGACAAACAGTGATTTTGCAGCTCTATCACTGGCATTTGGCCTATCAAACAGACAAATTAATGCATTCAAAATGAGGAAATTGTTCCCAATCTTAATTGTCCAATTTTATCTACACTAGTTAGTTACAGTTAGTCATACAATTATATTATTTCTACAGCTTAACCTCTGCACACTTTAAACATCATTAAATAACAGTGTTGTCTAACTGGACAAATAAAGATTTACTGTAAAGTATAACACATTTACATTGGTATGGCTTAACTGTTTGCTATCACTATGTGTTCTCTACATGCTGTAGCCCCCCAATATGTATTGGGGTTACAGTTAAGCCATTAGGCTTTGGTGTCTTATTTTGTTGGCGTTCAATGATGGGAACAGAGAGGATATAGGCTAATTATTTTATACTGAGAATATTCAGTAAGATGTCAAATAAGTGCATAACACAAACTACAGTAGGCCTATAAGACTATAAGATTTTAGCCAACCATGACCAAATATAACTAGCCTATTGTTAGATTGTATAGCCTACGATAAAATTATGTTCTATCAAACCAGTGATGTCCCTGGCAACATCACTGGCATCAACTTTTTTCAGAAAAAAGTAATTAAACATTCAGTAGCTGTTGTTATAGACTTTCTTCTTTGTGGACATAACAGTTACAGGTAGAGACAAGACATGAGTGGGAACGAGAAACGAGATATTTGAACAGATTGAAAACATCGCGCCTGCTGAATTCAAACCGCTGTCTCCAAGAAAATCATGTAGTCACAGAGCTACTTAAGCCACAGCTTCAGGACATACATTTAGTAGTCTTAACCCATAGTAGAATATCCTATACATAAGTGTAAGAGTGAATGTGACAAACAACAACAGCATTTGATTATGATATGGGAATCAGCTATTGTACGTCTAATTGGGGACTCAAAATCGTTTACGGATGTAAATGTCAATTCATTCGGAAGGAAAGGCTTGACAACGCCTTCAGGCTCAGTGGAAGGGAGGAGAGAAACTCCGGGTTTGTTAGAAAACCTGCTAGTGAGAAGGTTAGGTTCACAGTCAGTTACCATGTTAACTTTCCCCGAGTTTTCTTTTTGAAACAAACTCAAAGAGTTTCAGTCATTTCAAGGTTAACAAACTCAGAATTCTCACTAAACCCGCTTGCTGCAATAGGGCCCTAGTAATTAAAGTCTAGTTTGCAATCCATTTGGAGTGACACTTTCAAAACAAACAGTGAAAGAACGTGCTCAACATAAAGTACCATCCATCATGCACTACTGTATGTCAGGTCCGTAACTCAGGTTGTCAATATGGGTGGTGATAATACAGTATATAAAGTAGAGACAACCGGGCTGCATTCAGGTATTATGTCTAATTAACGTTTAATGAACTGAAACGGTGGTGGACTGAACCTCCGTTTAAATAACTGGGAGGAGTTGTGTTTTGGATTGGATAATTGGATCTGTCAGTGTGGCCTATTAAAAACAAAGTGAATGTTTGTGGTCTGTCACACCCAATGGAGTGCATGTGAAAGTGAATTTCAGAATGTAGCTAACATTAGCAAGGACACAGTTCAAAAAGTTCACTGAACGTAGCAAGTGTCCAGTGAACACCCTGGGTGTCCATCCTTGTTTATTGAAGGCACATGGCTGATTGGTTCCAAGCTGGTCAAATAAGCTGGTTGTGCTGAGTGGGTCCAGCTATGCTTGATTAAGATATGGGTGGGGCCAGCTGTTAGGAAGGAGATGTCCCTGGCAAGGATTGGCTGAGGTCACTTTTGCCCCCCAGTACTATATATGAGCTGCAGGGGAGCTCCTAAAGGCTTCAATACACTTCAATCAAAATCTCTTTTGGCATGTTCGCAGTGTGTCATGGAATATTAAATATATTAGAACTAATTAGGAATCATGACACGAGCCCCTAAAGCTTTCTCATTCACAAATGCAGCTGTGATTTTCAAGGACTTCAACAAAGGAACTTCCTTACATGCAATATGTATCACTCTGTGTCCATGGTGAGCGCTGCTAAACAGGATATGAGGTCACAGCGTGATGTTTATCTCCATGCCAACCCTCAGAGGGAGGGCTCTGGACCGTAACGCTACAAATAAATCTCTCCACAGGCAGTCGTCTGTCTGTTAGGTGTGTGCGTTTGAGTGTGGACGTGTGCGCGTCAATGCGGGTCTCGCAAGTTTTGTCATTTTTTATGGACATGACAATGAGAAAGGAGATTACAAAGCAGAACCCACCTCTCAGTGTATAACATTATGGGCCCCTATCTCACTGTATATTCAAATAGATTACATCAAACGCTGTTGTATCTATATGGTAAAATGCAACTGTATGCATAATAAATGGTGGATACAGCATACATAATCAATAGTGTTTTATCAAGAAATCACACCAAAAAATGGGAACTGTAATTGGATTTTATAATGGGAGGGAAATTATATTGGATTTTCAAATTGCATAACAATGGCCAAACAATGTAAGATGGTTGAACAGACCAGGTCCAATCCAAGTGAAGATGTGGACAGCTTTCTGGCTACAACAAGGTTACATTATTTTAAAAAAAGATTCAAGAAAACAAAACAATTTAAAAACAAATTATATAAACCACACAGAACTTTGCATGGTAAATTTAAACTTCCAGAAATTCAAATCGCTGTACAGTATTGCCTCACATTCACCCATTCATACACAAATGCATCCGTGCACACAAAATGATATGCAAGCAAATTAGAAGGAAACGACTGCAAACAGTTCCCAATGGCCACACTCCATTACACCAGGCTACCATTTAAAGGCAGTGTAGGTCATTTTCAAGAACGCTTGCTAAATTTAAGATCAAAACAGTATTTATCTCCGCCCTCCTCCCGACACATTGAGAAAGGGCTGTGTAGAAGTATCATATTCTTTTTTCAATACGCACTAGCGAAATGCAAGGAGATTTTGTGCTTTAAAAAAAAAGTGTATTAGCTTACAATTAGGCTTGCAATAGCTGACTTTACACCTTGTCGCGTGTTGTGATATCACCTAGGTTGTCGGTAATCACAGGTAGGTACGAGGACCCAAAACTATAACACCTACTGCTGCTTAGGCAATCCTCCTGCCCCAAATCTAGTGCGAAGGGATGTTGAGAGGAATCAAGATACCTGGGGTATCCACTTACTACGGGTTCTGAAGCTGATCAGGCCAACTGTTCCAGAGGTATATATTGTGGACTCACTGATATCTGACCCAGCACACCACCTTCACAGGCTTGGCTCCCTTCAGCACTAGATGGTACGCGTGTTCGGAGGTTTTGTACGGCAATCACAAATTGCTATATACTGGCTTGGTCGTACACAGTTTTTAAAGAATTTCAGACATCTTTAAAATGAGTGTTTTTGCAAATAATTGGAACACAAGAGGATTTCATAAAAAAAAGAGCTTTCTAATGGTGTAAGATGCATTTCCAAGAAGCATTGTTACAACAAAGAAAAAATCTACCAAACACAAATGTCCTTACTTTTTGTGTTATATTAAGGAAACCAAATAGACTAGATAGTTTCAGAATGTTGCAAGTATTTTGCAAGAGTGCAACTGGCTGCTAATAATACCTTATTGAGTAAATACTGTAACTGTAAGTCTATAGGCTACTTTAAAAAAGTAAGCTATTGAACATGAAACAATTGAGAAATTAATATTAAAAACAAGAGCCTTGCAGCAGAGAAGATAACTATTTCAATGGAGGGGAGTGAGTCGGTTTCTGCGTAAGTGGCATAAACATTATTTAAACATTACTCAGGCCGACGTTTGTAGACATATTTGACTGCACATTTTTATCTCATCAGCCTGGACTAATTTACAGCGCACATGTGCAAATGTAATCAACCGAGCGGCAGCGGCATATATTCCTACAGTAGCCTACTTGCGCCATTCTATTTTAGTCAAATATTCGATCGTTTACTTATATTGATGAGTATGTTGTTCCATCTTCTGCATACAAGTCCTGCTTTTTGGGCTTGGGTGACTCATGTCACCTAAAAATCTCAAGACTTCCTGGTTAGAAAGATTTAAGGAACCTCGTACTTTCGGCCTCGGGAATAAGGAGCTTCGCTTTCTCCTAAAAGTAATGTGCATGCATCAAAACCTATTCGTAAGAAACAGCTGGAGGTGGATGAATAGGAAGAGTTACATTTAAGGGTTAAAAAGACACAAATTACACTTTTTTGGTGTTTATATTAAATAATATTTTATTTAGCTGGTCTACTCGCCAATTTAGAGGGACAACCTTTAAAATTGAGTTTTGAAGGGAATATCTGGAGATTTAGGAGTTGGGAGTGAGATTTAGCGCTATGGAAAGGTAATTGGGATGCAGTCAGTATCTAGGTGCACAGGTACATTTTACCTTAATTTTACCCTAACGCACACCTGTGCAATACTCAAGCTGTCTGATCTGTGCTCACTTACAAAGATTTGTGAACAATATTGGAGAATGGAATTGGAAAACATTTTTAACATTCAAGCACCCATCACAATATTATTTTAAGTGTGATTGCAATATATAGGGAACGTTTTGTAAAAACAACTCCATGGCTAATAAATTAGTTTATTTGCAGGATAAAATGTATCAAGCACATCAACTTATGTACTGGTAACCCTGCACCAGCTGAGCTTCCCCACCAAATCCATCCCCACCAGCTTCCAGGGTTCAGACACCTGCAGTATGGAATATTTTTCCCATTTACACAGAACACATGTTTTCAAATGTTTTTATGATAGACTTTAAGCAGTGATTAAATGATACACCAGAGTTCAAATGTATTGTTCAAAGGTATTGTTCAGCATTGCTCTGCCTGGTGGGAATTGATCGACCCCGCCCAGGTAGTTTGACAGCATGATATACTGTTATTGGGGTGTAAATGGGCTATTGGTGGATTCAAATGGCTGGCTGGACCATATGACCTATATTAATTAAGAGTTATTATTAAAGATAAGCCCTTATATCTACTAATAAATTATCTTCATATCACAGCAGATTTCTAGTAAGACAAATTAAGTCCACTATATGTTCCCCAGACTAATTGATCACCTGAGACATTTCAACTGATCTTACTGTATTCTAATCTCCCAGAAGAAGGGGGGCAGCTAATTCATTCAGACCAGACAAGCCTTTAGACCTTACAGCAAGCTCTCCCACCCTCCAATATACATTTAAGGTGTTTCCCTCCATTTGCATCCAGCCAAGCTTTTGTCGTAATTTATAATAATTCTTTAAATTCTATACTGTATAATTCGTAATATTTCTATGTATCTATGCTACTTGCCTTATAGTCACTTTTTGTTCAATTTAAACTACAATTCAAACTGTTTTATACCTGATATTATGCACCAACCATTTCGACTAATTAAATCTACAATTGTTTGACAAACGACCTGGGACACTTCACTTGGAGTTTTGAAATCCGTCTCCACCAGGGTGTATTCTGTCTTATTTTTTAACGCCTGACATGGAGGACACTGGGCAACCTAGATAAGGAAGGGATTTTGAAAACTGTTTAAGCCATAGCATTGTTCTTCCTTAAATAAAATATTAAGTATCCTTAAGCCAGTGGCAGATAAAAAAAAAGTATCAATACTAGTATTTTTTTTTTACAAAACATACCCACTGCTTCGTGTCTCCAGTCATCCAAGGCCAATAATACCTAACAGAAATGGCCTCCATTGTTTGGTGGAATCCACAATGAGCCCCATTTGCACTATCATGGAAGTCCACAAATATTTAATTTGCCTCCTTTGTGCTAGCGACTACTTAGGCCCTCCCCTTCCTCCTTGTGCACTTTCAATCTATTCAAAGAACACAGTGAACCATTATTAACTCCCTTAGACCATTGAATCATGACAAACCATGGAGACTGAAGCTTACCTTTTAACGTATATGTTGAATTTCTTCTACATTTTTG
Source organism: Forbesichthys agassizii (assembly GCA_026546735.1). NCBI lineage: Eukaryota > Metazoa > Chordata > Actinopteri > Percopsiformes > Amblyopsidae > Forbesichthys > Forbesichthys agassizii. The sequence continues at coordinate 10,988 of JAODLL010003618.1, forward strand.
TTTGTTTTTTAATTAATATTTGGTCACCCCCAAGGGATAGCGGCCATGGACTTTGATGTCCATAATGATATTATACAGCTCCTCATTCATTTTTGTTTTTAAACTCTACTAGGCTATAATAAAAATAATCAGGTTGTTTCTTCTTAGCTTCAATGGGCAGAATATATTAACATACTGCATTTTTCACTTCACATGTCAGACATTCTAGGTTCTCAACATTGGCCGTCAACATATATCTCTATACATTAAAGTTAAAGATAATGCTTGTTAAGTCTTTATTGTTAATGTTAATATCACTGAATCACACTCTACTTATTCAAATACATTTTAGATTGTGCAGAATACTTTGTTGTGCATTGTAGCACAGAGGTTACGGTGGTATTAAAACAACAACCCCAAGAAACCAAACTGGGCCATGTTTATTATAGGAAGGAAAATAGTAATGTATAAATTTGACATAGTAAGCAACTACTGCCAGTCCATTCTGTGTGGAGAGACCAAATATTACAGAGTGCACAGCCAACTGTTATCATATATATATATATATATATATATATACACACACACACACAGTTGCAAGAAAAAGTATGTGAACCCCTTGGGATTACGTGGAGTTTTGCATGAATTGGTCATAAAATGT
>JAODLL010003619.1:0-11624 GCA_026546735.1 Forbesichthys agassizii
CGACTGGATTTCTATATTATCAATAATGTAGTTATCAGATTAATCGAAAAAATAATCGATAGATTAATCGACCAAAAAAATAATCGTTTGGTACAGCACTAAACATAAAACACCCTTCGGTGCCATAAAATAGGGTGCTCCCTCAGAATTCGAACACACACTGGCACCCAATAGTGTAGACAAAGGTATCTTCTGTTGATAGTTCAATGCAACATGACATTCCTCCAAACTGGAAGAATTACAGTACTCTACAGTAAAATATTGAGCATGTGCACAAATCCACTGGCAAAGCCTCACTTGGTCAGCTGATTTAGCTTGAATGCATTTGCTTGAAAGTAGTTGAACTCCAATGTGAACAAGCTTATGCAAGCCATGCTGTTTTGATGGACTACCCCCTAGGGCTGTGTAACGTATATCACATTGCGTTGTTTCCTACCTTCCCAGGTAAGAGGCGTTACAACATCAAGCTGTGGAAAACATTCACAGACTGTTTTAACTGCCTGCCGGTGGCGGCCATTGTTGACGAGAAGATCTTCTGCTGCCATGGGGGTACCCGATTTAGTTTTATAATGCACTCTTAATAGTATTTTAATCAGTTGCAGTTTAGGTTGTTTTACATGTTTATTTCTTCTAGTTTTAACAATCAACAGTTGAATTGTCTCATCACTTGTGGTTCAGGACTGTCTCCAGACCTGCAGTCTATGGAGCAGGTCCGCAGAGTGATGAGGCCCACAGACGTCCCAGACCAGGGCCTGCTGTGTGACCTGCTGTGGGCCGATCCAGATAAAGATGTGCTGGGATGGGGGGAGAATGACCGTGGGGTCTCCTTCACCTTCGGAGCCGACGTGGTCACAAAGTTCCTCCACAAACATGACATGGATCTGATCTGTAGAGCACACCAGGTCAGCAAAAGCACCCTGGGCTTACATGCCTTCATTAAAATACTGTTTATGCATACATACATACATACATACATATGAATAATGTTAAAATGTGACACTGTGTGCAGGTGGTAGAGGATGGTTATGAGTTCTTTGCGAAACGACAGCTTGTCACGTTGTTCTCGGCTCCCAACTACTGTGGAGAGTTTGACAATGCGGGAGCCATGATGAGCGTTGACGAGACCCTCATGTGTTCCTTCCAGGTGACACACAAACACACACTGCCTCACACTAAAATAAATCCACTGCTGGCTGCACACCAGCCTCCAACAAATGTACATATTACAAATGCTACATCATTAAATGAACAGGGTTTCCGGCACTTTCCACGGTCCTTAAAAAGTCTAAAATATTATTTTGACAGGTCTTAAAAAAAAAAAGTGGTTTTGATGTTAACTTATGTATATCATTAAAAACTGTTTTGCGACAACAAAAACACGGAAGTCAGTGTCAGCGCTGAACAGTAGCATGTTTGGACAAGGCAGCCTAGATCGTCAGAACACCGGCACACCATGTGGAGCATACACTGAGCTAAAGCAAGTGTGAAGCACTTTGTGTTACATGAATTTGTATGAAAAGTGCTATATAAATAAACATTGATTGATTGAAAGCGTAGGTTTTCTATGTTAATCAAGCAAGACGGATGCTAACATTTCCTACTGGAGTTTGTCTATTTCTTACGTCTCACGTTTAGACAATGGAAATGTAAAATGCCCGTCTCGCTCCACCATTCATCGATCAGACACAGAGGCTTGTCATAAACAGTCTGCTCTGCTGAATTGCTGTCAAATGAGGTAGGCTGTTAAAATAGTGACTGCTTTCGGGAGAGAATAGCCACACGGCAGGGCAGCTATTTTGAAAAAGGCCAAAAAAAAACCACAATCACTCGAGAATTCATATGATAATCAATATTTGCTGATTAATGTGCTTTTCACACGGAAGCGGGACCCACTAGTGTTAATAAGCGGCCAATGTATCGAACATCATTTTGAGGCATTCCCGTGTGAAAATATATAAATAAATAAAAATAAAACTGATATATTGTGAATTGTCTCTGATCAAATAAATAACTAAATTCTTAGCTGCCATGTGAATTAGGATATAGGCCATTCACACCAGGTGCAAATGACACCTATTGACACCTGGATTTAAATTGCATCTGCCCAAAATATTATTTATTTTGTTGTTTTCAGTAGTACTTGTTTCATCTCTAGAGCACACACCTAGCTAGTGTGTCCTGCATGTGGGCTAATGCATTCATATAATAATGGCATCTCCTCATCAAAATAGTTCTAGTATTTGAGAACTTAAACACCATGTTTAGTGTGTGGTTGAAGCCTGTAGTTGAGTATGATGCTGCTGCAACTTGTGTAAGAACATTTTTTAATTTGTCATTTTGGGAAGAAAAAAAACTACCAGCTTTCACTAAATTAATTCTGAGATTCCGATTTACCTTCATATCAAATGTACTTTTTTTACTAGTATGGATGTGAAATGGGTCTTAAATTGCGTTCATAATGGTCTTAAAAAGTCTTAAATTTAACTTGATGAAACCTGCAGAAACCCTGTATTTATGATCTGCCACTAGCGCACCAGCATCTCTTGACCCAAACATGGTCCACACACAAGGATCAGAGGAGCTCAGATTACAACACAGGAGTGTTCTCTGTTTAGGACACCATTCACTGTATCTTTACATAAATAGTTGTAGTAGTTAATGCTTCAAATATAGTGAATGTAGGACTTGCCAGACGTGGAGGCTAACCTGTCAAAACTGTCTCAGATCTTGAAGCCTGCTGATAAGAAGCTGTTCTATGGGGGAGGGAGCGGCGTGGGAACTGGGCGCCCCGTCACACCCCCAAGGAAGGCCAAGAAATGACAGTCTCCTACAGTCTCCTGCGCCTCCTACCTCCTTAACAAAGCCAGAATCAAACCAGGGCTCTCCTTTTTATCTTTTGTCAAGAACTGTTTGACTGTGTGTGCGACTGTGTTGGGGCTGTCATTAGATTGTTCAGTACTGTAACATGTCAGCCCCTGTGTGTGTGCGGCGGTCGTCTCTGACCATCCAGGAAGAGTCAACTCTCTGTCCAGAGTTATCACATGCAGGAGTTTGTAAAGCCTACTAGACAGTGGTAGTCTATTTTAGGTTTGTACAGACTTGATTACTTATGAGAATTTTTTTCTTTGAAATTTTTTGTAGACATTATCAGGTTGAACAATAAAGACTGAATCTGACTTAAATGCATTCCTGTCTCTTGATCTATTTTTTTGGAGCTTCTCATATTCCATAGAGTGGAATTTGTCAACATTAAACTAATATAAAATGTGCCTATGAAATAAATTAAGCGAAAGTTTATTAATGTTGTCAATATACAAATAGGTTACTTTTGAAAGTACTAGATTTATTTCATAATGTCATATGTACTTCCCTTTACTCTGCATGCAAATAAGGTGTGACATAATGAAGTTTTAATGTGCAATACATACTCCTCACCACTTGTTAGCACTGTCTACCTAACCTGACATGCCAGGGGTTTGTTAGACCCATCCACATAAACGGACAGGCACTTTCAAAACATAATTGGCAGGTGATTGGACGAACCTTTGAGGCAGGAGTCTGTTATCCACTCTAGGAGAGATGGGGAGATGAGTGAAAACGTGTTCCATTGAGATAAACCTTTGCTGTTCTAATAAAGCTGATACAACGTACTATGACCTTTGTATGACATGCCATTGTCATTTTAGTTTTCAAGGCCAATAAAAACGCTTCGGTTATGACCGAAAGAACATCACGGGTACAAGCGGCCGTAATGGGTTTCCTCAGAAGGGTGGGTGGCTGGCGTCTCCCTTAGAGATAGGGTGGGAAGCTCAGCTATCCGTGAGGAATTCGGAGTAGAGCCCCTACTCTTTGGCGTTGAAAGGAGCCAGTTGAGGTGATACGGGCATCTGGTAAGGATGCCCGTACCACCCGTGGCAACCTGGATGTTAATGCAATGACCAACTACAGGCCAATATCTGGAAAAGATGTATAGGTTCAAATAAACATCTTTCTTAAAGAAAACAGTATCCATGAGGACTTTTAATCAGGGTTTAGAGCACATCACGGCACTGAAACTGCTCTCACCAAAATAAGCAATGATCTCTGGCTTAATTCTGATCAGAATAAGGTCTCAATCCTTATTCTCCTAGCATTTGATACAATTGATCATGACATCCTAATAAATTGGCTTCAGATATTGGTGGGTCTCTCTGATTATTGTTAAATTGGTTTCAAACCTACATCAAAGGAAGGAAGTTTTGCGTCAGTCTTGGAAAACATGAATCTAAGAGACACAACATTTCTAATGGGGTTGCACAGGGGAGTTGCCTTGGCCCGTTATTATTTTCAATATACTGTACATTCTTCCACTCTGTGATAGAATTAGGGAACACAATGTATCTTTCCATAGTTGCATGGATAACACACAACTGTACATTTCTACTGAGTCTAATGGTTCTGCAGCTTAACAATCTATTACTGACTGACTTTTGGCAATAAATACATGGATAAGTAGTAACTTAAATTTAAATGAGGACAAAACTTAAATCCTACTTGTGGGCCCTAAAGCAAAACAGGATATGTTTGGTTAATAATCTAGGCCTATAACACCCTGGCTATAATCGGAGGTTACCAGTCTTGGAGTTGTGTTGGATTTATCTTTAGGTCCCACATCAACAGGGCAGTGAAAATATTCTTTCATCTGAGAAATTCGCTGTTCACTGGCCTCCCAAAAAGATCTATTGAGAGACTACAGCTCATTCAAAACTCTGCAGCTAGGCTTTTAACAAGAACTTAGAGAAGAGAACATATTACTCCAGTCTTAGTCGACCTGCACTGGCTACCAGTACCATGCATCATTTATTTTAAGGTCTTTCTCCTTACATTATAAAGCTCTACAAAGGCTAGGACCAAACTACGCTCAAGCAATGGTCACTACATATTCCCCAGTACACTAAATTAATCTGACAGTGGTTTACTGAAAGTTTCTAGTAAGAGCAATAAGAAAATCGGTGATGCAGCCTTTATTAACTATGCCCCCAAGCTACGGAACTCACTACATATAGCTATTAAGGAATCTGGCTCAGTAAATGTCTTTAAAAAAATTTAAAAAAAACATAAAAACGAATTTATTCAAATGAACTTTTGGCTAGCTTGTAACTGCAATACTCTGCACTGCTAAACTGCTACAGAAAAAGGTGCCCGTGCAATATGACTGTATCTTAATCTGCTGTCATCTTATTTCTTACTTTATTTTAGTTATGTTATTTCAGTATCATATTATGTAAAAATATCATCGAAGGCCCGGTCGCCATATCGGTGTTGTAGTGGGAAAAAGACCTGTGGCAGGCCCGTTTGGAACAGTGATCACAGAGACAGATTGTTGTCTGTGTATCAAGTCCCACCAAACAAGTCTAAAAGTCTAATAGTCTGTAGTTGTTTGGTGAATATACATGCAGGGTCTGTATATCTGAGGTTGTACAGCACCCTCGTATGCGTACGAGGCAGTCTTGGTAATTCCTACACTAAGGTTAGTGGGTACAAGGGGATATAACCATCCATAAAATACATGTACTGATAACTATACTGCTACTGGAATATGCACTTCCTCCACCAGATTAGCATGGTGCTATTTGCATGGTGCTGACGTTCTGACATAGCAGCAAAAAGGATAAGTTTGTAATTTCTTATCTAATTCCTTTAACCATTTTCATTAACGTATGGAATTTCAGTATAATGTTATGTATCTCAATTGTATTCCTTTATGCATGTTTGATTTTTCTTTTATTTATTTTTTAATCTGATTCCTTTTTGTTAATGGGAAGCACAACTAGTTGCCAAAGCTGCATTGCAATCGAATCCTAGTTTATTGATAACTCACAATGTAATGTGATGTAAATCACACGGCGATATAGATATACTGATTTATAATTTAACGCACGTTTAAAAAGGACATAACACTAGCGCAGACAATAGCAGAGCCACCAAAAGTCTTTATGCCTCATGTCTCTGGAGCCACGGCATGCTACAACAAAGTGAGTGAGCAGTAGCCTTGCTAAACTATGCCTATTTAATTTTTGTTTATCTGTTAGCAATAGGTTACGCTAGCATAATAACCTACATTATTGCATAGCCTATAGGCAGTGGAGCATCTGCATATATGCTACTAAATAAACAAAGTTTACGTAGGCCTAACTTTATTGTTCTGTATGGCTAATGCAGGTGCTGCCTTCAAGGAGGGCATCAGGGCCAACCGAGTTCCCATAAACGGAGACTGGTGGGGGATCTGGTTGTGCCTCCACGGATGGCAGGAAAAGTCAATGGCTTGGTCCGCAGTTTGAAAACGAGAGGCAGATGGAACTGATGAACAATCACGGGAAGCGAGCACGCCATGAAACAGAGCAACAGAAAACAGCAAGGACTTGGCACCTGCCTACTTTACAAAGGTACCAATACCTGGTGTGGGTTCTCTTGGTCATTCCTCTTGCAATCTCTTGTCATCATGTCACAGCAGGGTTGGTCCCAACTTCTCGACACCACTTAGGATGATCATTTAGCAGCTGGATAATGAGGTCATCAAAAAGGCCAAAGCATTTAAACCCAAGACGGTGGTTGAGACATTGGTGTGTGTGCCTCAATTACTTCACCTTCAATTAAGCGGCCAAAAAGCCTCTATAGCGAATGCTTGTATTCCACTGAAATAAAAGAATTTCAGTATTATTATAGTTGTGTTTACCAATTAAACTGTTTCAGTAGGCCTATCCATGTGATAAACTGTATGTATACGGTGATATTATTATGGCATATCGCTATTATATAGGCTCATCTAAATATGTCCCTCATATAGGCTTACTAAAAGCTGTTCCACCAGAACAGACCAAAACAGAGTGGCAGTGTAGCCTAATTATGTTGAATGATTTGCATTAATCTGTCATAAGGCAAGTTTAACAAATACATCATCATTATTGTTTGGGGAATAGGGGACAAGAAGGGGGGGTAGTTTTTGTGTGTCTATGAAATACAGTATATGGGATGTGCTTATGCAGCACGGTAAGGAAATAATCTTGTGAAACATTTAATTTCTTAATTTTTTTTCTTTTTTTCTCAAAAACAAATATGCTTGCATTAAGCCCTTTCTTTTTTTATATATTGGGAAGGATTGGAAAATATTTGCATGCCGGATTTCAACCTTGGCTCTCCCACAGCACTCAGCCTGACATGGGCAAGGAGTTATTGCATGTGCTCCACCAAGTCTAATACAATGTACCTTATTAGAAGATAGGAGTTTAAAATGTTACCAAACTATCTCCTCTTTCCACTCGTTGCCTCCATAATCAATTATCAATACAAAGGATCAGATTTCACCAGTCTGAAGAGTCTCATACAAGTCATTATTATGGTCACAAATTGCATTTCTTTCACCTTATATCCATTGTAGCGAGATCTTGATTGAAACCATTGCCAACAGCCAAAGCTTTGGAAGGGAATCAACTGTTTCGTTCACTTCAATGCGTCCAACGTCATTGGTCATGTGGCATTTGACATACTCTGACACACTGTATTGATGTAGTCTGTCTGTAAAGACGACACACACCTCAGAGCCTCTGTTTTAAACATCCCATCACTACATATCGTTTTATGGCACGGATGTTCTTACATATCAGCCAATGTTCAACTGACACCAACAGCGTCTGAATCTCACTCTTCTCTTTCACGGCCACTGATGACATTGCTGCCCATGTGTCATTAACCATACATAGTTAAGCTGTTTGAAAAGTGAGTTATTATCAATCACTCAATTGTACAATATTAGAAAGGCAAAAGCTGTCAATCACTGGTAACAAAGTGTTCTTACAGTGAATAATAATCTTAGTACATGGTCCACCGTATGGAATACTGAACATGCTATGCATGTTTTGGTGAGGAATAAAAGTATTTCCTCCAATTTCTTTTGGTGTAAATAATCCTATTGCCTCACATTTGTATTTGTTTTGGTGATTAATTAACTCACTAACTAACTTGTTTGTTCTCTGTGAGTCTCACATTTGTAATGAGAAGAGCAAATGCTAGTTAGAGGGATAAAGGAAATCCACCTCCAGGGAATGGTGTTTCTACCTTACATTGTGGTATTTATCATTGTACTATCTCGTTTGTAATATCCTTTCTTATTCCTTTTTTGTGTTATTGTTTTATTGTTGATTTAATATAAATAATTCAATTCCATCCTTTATTAATAGAATTGTTTTATTAATTTCTTTAATTGTAAAGCACTTTGAACTGCAACCTATGACACATAATATATATATAGTTAATTATTATTTCCATTGCACATCTTTGAAAAATGATCAAATGTAGACAAGGAGCTGAGTGAGGGACCATGTTAACATTTTAATTTGATAACATGAGAGGACGACAAGGACAGATGAAAACCAGAAAGGTTCTACAGAGCCATTTTCAGAATTGGGATTTTGTCGTAAATATTAACACCAGCTTTGATGTGTCATCACAGTTCAGTCCTATTACTTAGTTTACATTAAAAAAATATAAGAAATGTTTAAGATGACGCAGCCCCTTACCTCGATTCATGTGCCTAACTGCACCAATGAGCAAAGTCCTTTGGAGGTACGGGCTGTAATTTTTCTATTAATAAGCCTGGGTGACACTGTCTATCTTGAAAGGTTTTGAATGGAGAGGATCAGGATAGAGCTATGTGTTGGAGACACTAACACACGTTGAACTGGATGTTATTAGATAAGAATGTTTTGTAATATATGTTGTGTTTATGTTGGACAGAACTATTTAACCTCTTATTCTGGCATACTGTAGCTTTCTGTCTATTTCTCCATAATTACTTCCCCAATAGGAAAACAGCTCCTCTTCCTATTGGCTTTCTGAAATCTGGTCTGTGGGGAAAAATAAATGTTTGGAATGGTGTGAACATCCTTTCTGCACAGACACCACCGGCCTCACGTGTCTTCAAACTGCTCTGCAGCTGATAAAAGTTAAAGTTGTGACGGCGAAGTAAACATTCAGCAATAAAAGACATGAATCGTTCCGCCTCCATGCTCTATTTATATTCAGTACTACAGCTGCCACGGCTAGTATTACTATTAGCTAAAGCTGTAATGTATATACTAATACCAACAATGTGGCCTATCTAAAGCCCCTTCTCCCTACACAACCTCTGTGTGACATGAACACAGGTTCAACCCATGTTTGACCTAATTAGACCAGACTGTTCAATAGCACATTGCTGCGTTCCTGCATCTTTGGATCTGTATAATAATAGCATGGTCATGAATTGGGGCGTGGACATACAGTATGTTAAATAATCCAGGTTAACCAGCAATGGCAAACATGTGAATGTTAATATAGTAAGTCTTGTCCTGATTATAAATCCCATTGCCAGCGCACTGTAATGTCCAGTACAGAGATACATGGCATGCATGGTGAAATCCAAGGGCCCCTGTGTTCTTCTGTTTTATTCTCTGGGGCTTAGGAAGACTAATTCACACACTAATAGACATTAATAGTTAATATTTGACCATAAATAAGATAACCTCTGCAGATTTAGTTTGAGGGAGGTGTGGTTGTGGACTAGTTGCCTCTTATGTTGGAGGTTGTAGAATCTTGGAAACCTGAGATAAAATCCTGGGGGTGAAAAGTGATCTGTTTTCAGACTGCGCCCCTGCTGGCAGTCACTAGTGTTGGAACACTTTCCTTCTCATGGGGCCTTTAAACAGAGCAAAGAAGCTGCGTACTGGACGACTAGGATTTCACAAGGCCAAACTGAAGCACATATTACACCTTGGCACAGTGGCAGCCAATATAAATGAGGTTCACACTATAGAGGTACCCTTCCCTATCTACTACTAGTAATAATACAAGCTGTGAAGGACCTTCTTCAGGTAGGTGTAAAGAGAATTGCAGCGTATCAGTGATAACACAGGCAGCCAGGCAGTCAGTGGCATGCTGTGTGCTCATAAGTACTTCAGATAAGTATATACTCTTTATCGCCCGGACAACAGTGGGAACATGTACAAGGTTCATGGTGATCCCAGTGCATGACATGAGGGCGTGGCATGTTAGCACTGCTCAGAGTAGCAGCATTGGGTGGGGGGGGAGTCCCTGGGTATCTAGACCTGGCTGAGAGACACCACCGAGAGAGAGAGAGAGAGAGAGAAACTCTATCCTTCTGGGATATTGAGTTAAATGTCAGTCCGACAGCGAGGGAAGGATGGGACGCCCAAATCCCATAGGTCAGGACGAACGACAGCTGAGGAGAAAGAGAGAGAGAGAGAGAGAGAGGAATATAATTCAATGTTTTTGAGAACAGAGAGACTGGAGGATGCACTCATGAAATATAGTTTTCATTTAATACATACAGTGTTGTTCAGTTTAATTAATGAGCAGTCCTGCACAGCATCTATCTCAGCTCCCTACATTTAAATCGTCTTGGTTACATCACTGTTTTACTGTTAATTGAACAGACCATTTGGGAACATGGCCCATCCCGCACTGGGAGGTTTAGTCAAGTATGATCTGATGGATTGTGTATTGTACATTTGCGTCATCATTTAAGAAATGTGAAAGGCTTCACCCATTAGTAATTTTAAAATAAAATTATAATAGATAATTTATTGATTAAAAAAATGTCAGACAATAAATTCAACTAAACTATAAAGCAGTGAACTAAACAGAAGTGCTGCTGTTATTCATACCAGCGGGGTCCAGGTCAGTAAACAGCTGACTGGAGGTCAGCACTGCAAGGAACCCTCCATTAATAGAGCATACTGTATCCATACTAATATTATATTACTATATTTTAAAGATGTTACAATATACTCTATATCTAGTTCACATTTACTAGTTCGTTGTGTTAAATAAATCCTTTGTACAGGTTAAATAAAAAAACACTATATGGTTTTGCTGGTTACACACGTTACATACACTGAGCGCATGAAGGGCATTTTAATGAGCTTAGTTATGTTAGTTATGTTTTGAAAACATGTTTTCAAATGTACTTATTGAATACACAATAGAGCTGCAGCAATGAACAGTAATGTGTAAGTAGTGTGCATTTGACAATGTAGTACACACTAAAGTACATGCAAAAGTCAAATAAAATCATATCTAATAGAAATATGATTTATAATAAATAAATAAAATAAAGGAAAAAAAGTGACAGTGAGAGACATGAGGAAAGTGGTGACAGGTTGTGAAATGTATGTGCAGTGTAATTCTGTAGAAATTCAATAATTCCAGCTGAATAAATGCATTCTTGTTTGTGTGTTTTGGGGGGCAGTTGTAGTTTCAGAAATAGTTGTGTGTGTTGGATGTGTTGATCAGGCAACACAGCTGGGACACACACCTGTCAGAGTATTGATTCCCAAGCAGAAACAAATCATAAATCTAAACTCTAGCCTGACAAACCTTCTGGCTCCATATTCGCTTGACAGAATACCAGGGCATTCTTTTCAGTTGCAATCTCTGGACAAAATATGTTTATGACCTGAATTACATGTTTTATTCAGTTTTATCAGAACTAGTTAGACACAGAGCTCTTCACTGTCTCTCTCTCTCTCTCTCTCTCTCTCTCTCTCTCTCTCTCTCTCTCTCTCTCTCTCTCTCTCTCTCACACACAC
>JAODLL010003620.1:0-11623 GCA_026546735.1 Forbesichthys agassizii
AAATACTATACTAATATACTAATATACATATACTACTATACTATACTACTATACTATACTATACTAATACTATACTACTATACTAATATACATATACTATACTACTATACTATACTAATACTATACTAATATACATATACTAATACTATACTACTATACTATACATCATACTATACTACTATACCTATACATATACTATACTACTATACCAATATACATACACTAATACTATACTACTATACTATACTAATAATATACTATACTACTATACTATACTATACTAATACTATACTACTATACATATACTAATACTATACTAATACTATACTACTATACTAATATACATATACAAATACTATACTAATATACTAATATACATATACTACTATACTATACTACTATACTATACTATACTAATACTATACTACTATACTAATATACATATACTATACTACTATACTATACTAATACTATACTAATATACATATACTAATAATATACTATACTATACTAATAATAACAGTACATACCCCTCTCATATATGGTCTCTGTCCATGCAGTGTCATCATGAAGGATGGGTCAAAAATATGCCTACACCCAGAAGCAGAATTCACCAAAGCCCTCCAGAAAGCAATAAACAGGTATTTAAAAAAGAAAAGAAAACAATTATAAACAAGCCTAAATAAATAAACTGAATCACAACATTGCAATGGAAGTGCACATGGAGATAATAGGGGGAGAATTTGAGGACCTATGTGTCTTCAGCGGGGGAGGAGGATAGCCTTGCGAGACCATCCTGATCTCGGTCTGGAAAGCCTAGGAATAATTTCATAAGTGTCCGAGTAGCAAGGGAACTTTACCAATCAGAGTCGTATTGATAGCTATACGAGTGTGGTTAAGGTGTGCCGACGGTGAAAACGACCAGATGGTTCGTTCAATCAACTGCCAAGTATGTCTTTGAAAGTACCTACCCTTTACAGTTTCAATGGACGGCTGCCCAGATGGAGTTGTGACATCAATTCATCTGGCATGTCAGGTTAGGAGGAGTAGAGAGAACAACGCCACTTTCTGTAATGCTGGTATTAACCACTAGGGAGATTCAGGACAAAAATGAAGCCTTCTGTATGAAGGATTTGTTTATTTGTTGTCAAGTCCACGATATATTGTGTTCTTGTGTCTATTGCACTCATGTTTAACTTAGTCTCCCAAAACATTTTTGAAAACATCTTAGTGGGTCTATGAATGTGTTTTATGATGAAGTGTATTTCCCATATTTATCCAGCAGCAAATATCAGAAGAAGGCCCGTGCTCCCCCGCTGAGTACCAGCAATTCTACAACCATTAACACCACATTGCCAGCATTAAAGTTTTAAAGTGTCTGTGTAATAATGTTCATACAATATACTGTGAAGTTGTGTATGGTAGAAGTATACCATTTCAACATACTATTTAAATATTAAAAAATTAGAAATAAATCCATAGCCAGTTAACTAAGATATTATACAATTCACGCTGTGACTACAATGAATTATTTGTATTTATATTTAAAATGTTTAGTAGAAATACATTTCAAATGTATGAAGGATAACAAGGCTAACGTGTTTTCAATTTGAAACAATAAAATGTTTACAGGAAACTAAAGTTGTGACTCATTTAAAATGAAAAATGTACTCACTATATGATTTTTGTAAAAATTGCATACTGTATATATATTTGACGCAACTGTGTTAACTTACCGCCGTGGAGCTCCGTCCAGTCACATGATAAACACTCGTAATTGCAAACCACAAACCACAGACCAAAAGACGAGACATGACAGATGTCTGATGTCCCCACGTGCTAATACGTGTGTTTATACGTTTAATACACATTGCGGTCAATTGTTTACAGTGAAAGCCTGTTAGGATGAAGCTTTCAGCTGCGTGCAGCTGCCTTCATTCTTACTCGTTCTTTGTTTTATTTTCAAAAGGCCCACACTGCTCTCTACCCCTCCCTCATAACACAAGAATATTGAACTTACCTTTTTTCTTTTACTAGCATGTAAGCCATAATATATATTTTCATACATTCTGTCATGTCATGTCAGGTTATGTGTTACTGAAGCACAATTTGGATGTTGCTTTTGTTACGCAATACTCCAAAACTCTACCCAGCACCCCACACTGACTGATTTGCTGCATACATGTGACTGTACATGACAAGGCTGTCCGTATAACCGGTAAACAGGCCTCTAGTCCACCGCTGAACTCCCCGTCTCATGACTGCCTCCTGCTGAACATGTGAACGATGAAGTTAAACCAATAGTGAAACGAAAACCCTGGTGTTTTTTTTAGTTCCACAAATTAGTTCACCCTGAGCACATGATCATAGCGTAGCGTGTGTGTATATATACACAGTGTATTAGAACGGGATGTCAAAAGCCACCACTGGTGCATTGTTTTCTGACTCCACAGCACTTTGAAAACACCAAATCAACATGAACCTCTTCATGCTGCTGGCGTTTGCCACCTTGATCGGCTTCATTTACGGTAAGATCACTCAGCGGTATTCATCTTCCATCTCAGTCATATTTTCATAAAAGGCTTTTGAGTCAGGCTTGTGTGTACTGTATGTGCGTGTGTTTGTGATGCCTTTGTTGGACAGTAATCATGTTATAGTTCTGTGTATTGAAATGTTTTAATCACAAAAAAAATGTATTGTTTAAAGGTAACATATATTCTATACAGTATAATTCCTTCAATTGGTGCCCAAAATTCTATCAGCTGTACTTAATGATAATAATAATAATAATTGTATAAACAGTGCATGCTTCAAGAGAACAGGCGCACTACTTTTCCTAAGCATGTATTTTCAAAATTGTACTTTCAGCACAATGGTTTTGAGTGGTCAAATTTCACAACTTTCACAGAATAAATGTGTGTGTGTGTGTGTGGGGGGGGGTATCATAATGTATACTATTAATAACAATGCTGTTAATTATTTGTCACATACAATATGTGTCTGTTTATAGTTTAGTTATGTACATGTGTTTATAGTATATTTAAGTATATTTGTTTATGGTATATTTAAGTATATTTGCTTATGGTATATTTAAATACATGTGTTTATAGTATATTTAAGTACATTTGTTTGTGGTATATTTAAGTATATTTGTTTATGGTATATTTAAGTACATGTGTTTATAGTATATTTAAGTACATTTGTTTATGGTATATATAAGTATATTTGTGCTCTCTTCCAGCTATGCCGCCGATCAGCAGGGACTACAACACACACTGCAGATGTTCTCAAGTTGAGTCCCGAATGATCCCTCCAACCAGCCTAAGATCTATCAAAATCATCCACAAAGACCACCGCTGTCAAGTCACTGAGGTCATGTAAGTGAAACGTGATATACAATAATGATTCTTTGGCAAATATTTATAGTTGAGTTTTGTTTTTGTTTTGTTTTTTGGGGGGGGGGTGTTCCACCCCCCACAATACGTTTATTCTCATACTTGTCGCAGACACATCTGGAAACATCAAGGTTCTTCCCTTAGTGGTGCCTCCCGGTGAACACCTTTCTTGTAGGCTCCTGTGTTCGTCTTATATTTGACAGGTGTATAGCCTGATAGCAAAACACCCACAAAAGTCTGTTACATTACCACTGTGTCAACGTATTTTTTAAAAGCACATACAGCAACAAAGTTGGTAAAAAGAATATATAAAATGGAATTAGCAACATTTTCAATGTGTCTCGTATGCTAAAATGCCCGCATTCTCTGTCTACATTACACTAAAAGGTTACAATAAATGTCACATAATTCAATGTGTTGCAAATATCTGATAATAAATTCTGTTGTATTTATATAATTTTATTAACTTTAAGAAAAAACGATTTCTAATATTATTTTTCACCGAGATGGCCAGATGTCTTGCAGAGACAGACATTGCTTGCGTAAAGTCTGGGACACAGCCTTGGCTAACTGCGTCTAGACCCATCTACTTGAGAAGAGACATGTATTTGGACTGGCATGCATAAAGGACAACTACATAACTCAAATCTGATGTTAAACGTACTGACAAATTCGTCATGAAAATAAAATGCCTGGCTGTTTGCAGATCTTGTAAATGTGTTAGTCTAACTGTACTGCTTAAACGGAAACACTGAATTCAGTAAATATGTCCCGCACTCGCCGTTAAAGACACGTGAGTGACATTTATAACAGCCAATGAACATCTACTTCCCCACATCCTGATAGCACCGCTGACAAGTTTACAGCGGCATATCAGACATTTAGCACATGCGCATTATGTGACTTATAATGCTAATGAACGTAAGAGACATGAGACCATACCTGTAGTGACTTCCCTTTAAAGTGTGTAAGCAACATTGACTCCTACAGAATTGCAGTATACTAAATGTCCCTTGCACAATATCTTGCAGTGCCAATGAATGTTGTGATTTTGGTAGAGGTTAATTGCTGCTGAAGAACATTCTAGTGGTAGGGCGTATAATTTAGCAAAAAGCTAAATACGAGCATTCACAAAACTGTATGATGAGTTGAAACCTGTATAAAACCTGTGTCCTATTTTTGTTTCAGTGCTGGGCTTGTAAGTGGGGAGAACGTCTGCCTGAACCCACTGTCTCCGTGGGTGAAGAAGCTAGTTTCTTTCATGCTCCAGAGGCAGTCCAAAAAAGGCACTCTTTAAAACCAACGTTTTAAACTGATTTGATGGTGAAAAAGTGACGTTTATGTTAGGAAGCCTCAGTGTTTATATGGGTAATATTAAGATATTAGTTATTATAGGGTATAATTGTTTTAATTGTACAAAATAAATCATCACCCATTATTGTTTCAGATTTTTGCTAACATGTTGCATTGTGGTCAGATAAATATATGGAGATGAGGTCTAGGGAGATGGGGGGAGGATCTGGAGATGAGGTCAGATTGGATAGACCACTATTCTCTGTGTTGAACTCCTGGCTGAAAGGTCAGGGGGTCAAGACCTGGCATAGGCCTAGAGCCTTGAGCAAGTTGTGTTAAGGAGTGTTTGTATTAGAGTTGTAATGTGTTACTTTAACTTATATGTAGCATATATGTAGCATGTAATGTATTTTCCAAAGCAGTTTCTCAATAAATAGGAAACATCAAATAATGTCATGAGTTTGACACTCGTTAATCATTTGTAATAACTGTTCTGGCATTGTAAAATAAATGTTATGTTTTCTACAGAAAATAATTTGTGTTAGTGATGATTCATTGATCTGTTGAGAATAGGAGTAAGTAATGTGCCTGGCACCAATGAACGTTTATTGTTACAATACAAGCTTAAGCAGATTCTAGTGGAAATGATTTATTAAGTCTTCTTTGTTCATTCAGAACCAGCTGCTCCACAAAGTAAATAAAACATTAAACATTCCACCACAGTAGCTTGTGTAAACACAAAAACAGATAGCATGGAGCATACAAAACACAATTCAAATCCAAAATAGAAATAATAAATATGTAAACAAATGTATACGCACCAGAACAGTCACTAAATATACAAGTGAAATATAAACATCACAAACTATATGAAACCAGCTCTTAAATTAGCTTAAATTGATTAGTTATGTTAAAACTAAAACCTTTACTACAGCTATGTAGCGACTTTTGCAGTGTTCAGTGTGCATTTCCTTTGAGGCCATTATCAGAGCATTGTGAAGGTGTCTCATAATGCTTAACATTTCTTAGAATTATCTCCATCAAGGCGTCACCATCCATGTCTGGGTCACAGCGAGGTAATGGTCTGGTGCGACAACAAAACCTTTCCCCCGAGGAAACCATGCCGCCAGCGCTTTGGTCCAACTACCCGTGTCATATATCGTCAATAGAATGTCAAACACTAGAGAGAGAGCGAGGGAGAAAGAGAGAGACACCAGAGATAATTATTTCTCCATTATATCATCAACATTAAAGACGAGCCGCACCCACCTTGGTTAATTGGTAGAATCTTGGAGTGGAAATTTTTTGGGTTGGTCCATTTTACCATATACTCGTCGATAGGCAGCCTTGCAGTTTGTACATTCAGTTCCTTGGCTTTGAGATAGCTTATTTTCTAGAACAAACAAAAAGTTACAAAAACGAAGAAGGGCTCATCTAAACTAACTAAACAGTGCCACCTAAAGGCCATCGGAAGATATAGCAGTATACAGCCCCACAAAGCCTAAATGCAGTAATTACGTCAACTGTCAAACTGAGAAAAATGGCTTCTGAGAAAAATGCCTTTTTTTTTTTAACTGGTCAGTATTGTAGTTTCTGCAATTTGTAGGCAGATTTTTCTCAAAAACGTTGTCACAAGATAAAGCTTATATCAAGTTCATTTTTAGTAATAACTACATTATGACCAGATACATAGTTATTGCGGTTAGCCTTTGGACTGCAGTATACGTTTTTACTGTAGATATTGCACAACACAATAATGTATTGCACATAACATTATGACCATCTAATATCAATAAACCAAACTATGGGGTTTTATTTAGAGTAAAATGCATTTTCTGATAAAAAATGTAGGACTTCTAATGTTGATGTTTGCTTTATTAAAGTCATTGTCTGTATATTAGCATACCTTTTGTATGCTTTCATCCACAAGCCCGCCAAGGATGTAAACACCATCATCATCTACTCTTTCCAAGGCTACAATAGAACACATGATTAAAACATGCTTCAGCTGATAGGATGCTAGCTCCTCTAACAATACACCAAATACAAGTAGTACTTCTTTGCATTGTTATGCGTTTAATGTACAGCATGCTGATGTGATGCAAATCAGCTGAAACCCATAATTCCTCAAACCTTCTTCAGCATCTGGACTGAGGTAGGTGATTTTGTCTGAGGGAAACCGGTCCAGACAACTTTCCTCTGTAATATCCAACTGGAGAAACAGACAAATGTCCCAATAGGGAGAAACAACAACATATTATAAGCATTATGTATTCAGTATTAGTATATTTACAAGTATTAAAAGAACAGGTGAGTTCATATTAGGTAACATATTAAATATTAGCCCAGGATGGACATCAGTAAATAAGAGGTATGCATGTTATTGGATTAACTTTATTTTATTGCATAGCCCTACTTTTTGCAGCACAGTTTAAAAACGTGCTGCAGAAACGTCATCTTTATCTATCTGCAATCATCACCGAGTAGTGCTGGAAGCCGTCGTTCATTCTCAGGCACTCTCTATAGAGACGACTGTCCTCCTGAAGGTTTGTCAGGAGAACGTGGAACGGCTGGTTTGCCTTCTTGTTTGACCCGTACAGTCTTCTTATCTGCCCAGCCAGACGGCATATCTCCTGAAGAAAAATCGAAAATCGAAATGTTTTAGTCTGTAATTCATCTACACTGGGATTAGGCTAATAGAGAGAACATAATATGTTGCATTTGTCTTAAAATGTATTGCCATTCATTCTGGACAAAGCTTGTTTATGTATGAACTTGTATCTAAACAACACCACATCTGCCTTCAGTGCCTTGTGGTGCTTCTTCAGAAGCTCCGCCCCCTCACATGATAAACACTCGTAAACGCAAACCACAAACCAAAAGACGAGACATAACAGATGTCTGATGTCCCCACGTGCTAATACGTGTGTTTATACGTTTAATACACATTGTGGTCAATTGTTTACAGTGAAAGCCTGTTAGGATGAAGCTTTCAGCTGCGTGCAGCTGCCTTCATTCTTACTCGTTCTTTGTTCCACACACATTGGAAACTCATTGCCAAGGCTAGGATAGTGTTGTGTGGTGCACCACTTTGTGTTCCCACTGTGGGATCTTGGGCTGTGTGAAACACCAGATTATATTTTTACCGCACAGACAAAACGAGCAGCTAGCGGGCCGCGAGGAGATAATCGCTGAATTTGACAAGATGTGCATTTGCTTACAATTGATTACTTTACCTTTAATTTACTTGAACTGCAGGACCATTACATTGTTTCTTATTATGATTATATTATGTTTGAATTAATAGTCTTTGTCCACAGCCTTCTTCATACACATGCCAATCACTCACCTTGTCGGACAGACAGTCTGTCATACTAAGGTCCACACATATTTTGGGGCCTCTGCAGTGGGTTGCAGCTAGACGCTCTTTGGTGATAGCCTTGAGAACTCGCTTAGTGAGCTGAGCACTGTCCATACAAGCACCTGTGTAGTCAATATGGTACAATGTGTAACGTCTTAATATTAGCCCCAACTGGCGAGCAAAAAGCAGGTTTTCATTATTTCATAATTGCCTTCATTCTTTTTTCCTGGGCTGGCATGTAAAATACATTTAATCAGCCAACCGTGGTCTAACTCCTGCAGACGACTCAGTTTTCTTCTAATCTTTTCATCTTTCCTCTTGCCTTTTTTCGCAACCTGCAGATTCTTCCAATGTCGCTGCTTTCTCAAGACATTTCTCTGTAAATCAAACAAACGCCATACATAAATCTCATAAGTCTCAGAGCTCTAAACTGGGAATCAATTAAAGATGTAGCCTACATACAAATTCAATGACATTTCTACATTACAGTCCACTATTATCCGACACTATGCTATATGAAATCAAAACGTGTAGCCCAATTGCAGATGTCATTTCAAAATTGGCCAATGATCTCAGAACGGAATGAAATCAACAAAATAAAGTAACTAGCTAGAGATAATCCGATTTAAAAAAAACTTACTGAATAGAGTGTGTCGACATTTTTCGGTCTATGTTGTATCTCATCATTCTCCAGGTCTATATTAAAGAAATCCATCGTGATATCAACTAAATCACCATTCTGGTGACATTCGCACTTATCCACGGCATCTTGTGCCATATCTTCTGAAGTCTTTTTGTTAGTGAGCTGATTGACCTGGAAAATGATAAATTATTCAACGGGGAGCTCACACTAATATTTGTTTTGTTGTGAATGAAGGAAAAGGCCATGTGCATAACATCTTGTAGCCTACAAACAGATACAACTGTTGTCTGAGAATCTTCAGACAATAATTCCTGGCCATGTTTCTATTAAACTGATAGAAGAGATAAGATACATATTTAGACATCATGTTATCGACTTCAAATGTTTCTAGCCATGGATGAATAAGACTGTACCTGATTCTCGAATGCCTAAAAGTTGCTTCCTGTTTGCAACGAGTGTGGCGCATGTTTATTACGTCAGAGTCTAAAAATTCCAAGAACGGGACCATGGTGGATGTATTATAATAACTGTATATATGAACTGGATATGATGCCCATAATATATCCATTAAATATGTTAATAATCATATCAAAATATATTATGTGCGCGGTTGTCCATGCGCTGTCCTGCCTCCATGGTAATCAAACAAACTCAAATGTCCGTACTTTGCGCGTTCCCTGCGATGACGTCACGCAAGAAAAAAACGATCTTATGTTGGCTTTAGGAAAACTTTAAAAAAAAAGAATAGACCCCCACACATAAAACTTCAGTGTCAATGGGAATATGGCTTTCTGCCCCCAGACGTAGTACCGGCCTTGGCCACCATACAGCAGAGGAGCTGCAATCTTGTAGCACGATCATGGGGGCTTGAGCGGGACCCTTGCAATTGTTTTGCTGGTCCAAAAACGATAGAAACATTTTGATAGGTCGACCAGAATGTTTCATATTTTCTGTTTATTAATTGTGTCATACTGGCAGGAGATAATGACCTTGAAATTATAATGTTGTTAAATGTTAAATGGTGTTAAATGTACGCATATGCATATGATCGTACTGTGAGAATGTTATAACGGTACCAGTAGGCGTAATAATTTTTCGAATAATATTGCAGCACATTTGGAAAATATGTATATCTTTGGAAATCTAAATTGGATGCAAATATGTTGGTTATGCTGTGGTTTATAATGCACGTATGTGTTAGGGTTTTTATTTCGCTAGTTGTATAAGCAAGTAACACTACAAATGCCTTTTGATAGCAAATAACAATACGGTAACAGTTTAGATAGGAACACCTTGTTTTATGTCGGAACTATTTGATCGACACACGCATATTGTTATCATCCTTTACAGTAGTTTGCATCTTGCATGCCATAGTATTTGTGTTAGATTATTGTATAGTGTGTAATACTCATTATTGTAATTATATGACTGAGACCACTAAACTTAATAGCATGTAATGCAGGTTTCTTTCATTGTTGTTAGTAGATATGCTTACGTGTGCCGTGTCATCACAAAGCATTGTGGGTATATTAAATACAATAATAGTATTAACAGTTTTTGACTTAAACTAGATCTGGATAGTCTGAAACATTATACCTCAGTTGTATATTCTAGGTCAAAATAAGGATACATGTATCCTTATTGTATACATGTACAATGTAACCAAAACCATGGTGCAGACTCTTACCGTCCTTGTAGTAGTGTCTGGGCAATAACGCCTTCCGGCAAGACTATACTTTCAGGGATCATTTCTATAGTTCTTGACTTGAGAAATGTGTTTCTAAAGTGTTTGGTCTCGCTAATCACGATGACGAGTTGGGATATTCCTTTCTGAGCGCGAAGTTGATGGGGAGCTTTGATTAAGTTCATACGCTCTCTGTTTTTGATGACCGTTTACCAGCTCCTTTGGGGGTGGTGAGGGAAGGAATGTGATCCGAGTGATACTTAAGACATGTTGAAAGTAGTTACATTTTGTTGTACTGTTGTTTAGGCAACATAATTTTAATTATTTTATCTCAATGCAATAAGATAATAAAGTTATTTATGCATACTTTCAGAAAATAATACTCTAGAGCTAGGTTAAAATGTGTCATGTATAGATTTCGTTCTAAAACTGTTTTATTAACAGTGTGCATCACTATTAGTGTTTCTTCAAATTAATTCAAATTTATGTATCTACCTGATATCGGCATTCAGACAGAATTGTGGTGCACCATGATGAACTGGGATATTTCACAGTGGCACAGTTCACATTTGAGGCAACAAACTGTGT
This sequence comes from Forbesichthys agassizii, assembly GCA_026546735.1. Lineage (NCBI taxonomy): Eukaryota > Metazoa > Chordata > Actinopteri > Percopsiformes > Amblyopsidae > Forbesichthys > Forbesichthys agassizii. The sequence continues at coordinate 10,965 of JAODLL010003620.1, forward strand.
AGGCAATATTGGACACCACACAAAAATAAATACGATAATTGTCAAAATACCGTAATAATTCAGGCATGTTGCTGTAGCAGGATTCACTTACAATTCAGTCACAACGGGTGACTTCACGTAAAGACAAATCAGGAAGAAAATAAGTGAAAGTGAAACTACAATAATTTCACCAACATTCTCCTGTTAATTCAAAGATAAACCGCAAACAAACGGACCCAACGTGACGGCCAGATAATTTACATCAAGATGGAAAAGTATAACTTTCCTTTGTACTTCGAGGCAAATAATCTGACAGAAAGAGAGAGGGAGAAACTATGGAGGTATTTTCAGAAGAAGAGGGATTCTGGAGGAGGCGAATGTGGTAAAATAGAACAAGTTGGAGATAATGTATATGAAATCTGCTTCATGGAAAAAGAAGGTAAGCAACTTTGTGATGAGTGGATAGTTTGACATAAAGGTGTTTTTTCAGCAAAATATAAGGAGGGTAACGGGAGGTAGCCCAAGCTAAGTGTTTGACTTCCTGCTCCTTTAGAATATGTCAAATGTGCATTTGTATGTACAGTATGTATTTATGTATGTATATTCATGTATATACAGTATGTATTTATGTATGTCTAAGATGCTGCAATATACCAAACACACACACACACGCATATATA
>JAODLL010003621.1:0-11623 GCA_026546735.1 Forbesichthys agassizii
TACTTTATCCTCCTGTCTGCCTGTTCTGTTTCTGCGCCTGAGTTTTCCGCCACACCCACACGCGGAGCGTGACAGAAGGAAGAACGGATTACAACCTGAGTGCTGGCATAGCCAAGAATAAAGCTGATAAACGTACCTCTCTGCCTTGGGTCTCGTTGCTAATCCTGCACAGTTATCCAATCCAGCTGTTTGAGTCAGTATCGGATCAATGCATCCCTACTACTGTCTGTGCTGTGTATATGTTGGTTAAAGGGTTTGGACAGCTTGGCGAAAGTTGCAATATTCAGAGATGCAAGCACTTTAAATGTTTTCTGTCTTTAAATGTAATTTGAGCCAAACCTCCCTGTCTAAAAACAGTGTAAAACAAGGCAGTCAGATGTGGCCCCAAGTGTGACATCATTTTTGGATTGTAATTGTCTCTGACCTATCCTCCCACTCCCAGCTGCCAATCAAGCACAAAAAAAACATGCCACAAAATCAAATTTAAAATTTAGCTTGAATGGAGAAAATTGAATTGAAAAAACGATAAAGGGATTTTAACACAAAATGATGAGTTCTATTGAATTAAAACTTCAAATCAAGTGTACCGTACACCTAATCGCGGTGTACATTACATTTAATTGTCAACTACTGCAAGCTAATCCACTTTTTGTCAAGTTCACCAAATATTTTGCTAGCTATATTTTGCTTCAATTGATCTTGCCGTTCCCTGTGTGTGCTGAAAAAAATGATCTGATACTACAACCCTGGTTCTGTAAATAGGAACACAAACAAAGTGGTGAACACCGCTCACATCAACAAAGCAGAAGCACTGTGCTTTGCTTCACAATGCATTTTGATGTGTGGGGCAAGTTAGCAAGTGTTCTCTAGAATGACTAACCCTGCTTATAAATTCGGTGACCACCTGGGTGTGTCTGTTATTGCAGTAGTGCATGTGTGTGTGTGTGTGTCTCTACATAGTGCATAAAGAGAGCTACATTAGAGCAGTGCTGAGACAACCACTATGCCCTAAGTTTCCCCCGGGGCTCTAAATGGCTTTCTATGTGAGCCCCATTCTGGCAGACAAACCCACAATACTGTTATGGATCACCGCAATAACACAAATACACACACCAAAACAGAAACATCTGCCTCAAAATGGGGTCACCATACACAATCACTTAGGCCTACACAAAGACTAAAATAGGAACACGGACTCAAACCACACAAGATGCAGGTAAACACACACACACACACACACACACACACACACACACACACACACACACACATTTCTTGCCATCAGCAGCAAAATACAAGCAGATTGGGAACCGAAGAGGTGAACCAATTCTGTGAAGACCCCTGGAACCCACAAGCAAACATTAAAATGACTATAGGGTATTATATCAGTATACTACTTACTCATCACTAGTCATGAGCTGTTACAGTGAATCAGCACAGTGCATATGTATGACTAGGCAGGTCAGTGGTTATAATGCATTATACATCTGGTATAACCTTTCCTTCTAAAATCAACAGCTAATGCACATTGCTTTAGAGTCTAAAGCTGGTTTGTAATGCTAGAGTATAACAAGTATTACCTTAATACATTATGATTGCATTATAACATGTTATGAATGCAATTATAGATTTTGTATAAAGTGCTACAAATGGCACCCATCCGTTTCACAGGCCTAGTAAAGAGAACTGCCCCACCCTACCTCCAAGCAATGGTCCGGTTCCAAGCCCCGACCAGAGCACTTCCATCTACCACCATGTTGCCTATCATCCCAGTCTGGGCTCTTCTCTGTCCTGGCGCCACAATGGGGGCAGAGTGATACCCATCTTCCACAAGAGACTTAAAACCTCTTAAGAATCCACCTTGGACCTCAGCCACTCACTTAAGCACTTCCACTAAGCCATCTAGCTTTTATCTTCTATAAATCCTAAATGCTGTTATCCATTTTGTATCAGAACGTGTTCGCCATTGACAATATTTCAAGTCGCTCTATATGGCATACTGCCACTAGGTGTCATTATAAGCGTACCATCTCAGAAAAATGCTTCATGGGACACACACACAAACATGCATGAGCAGCTGCCCGGCTATTAGTGATGCGCGGGCCGACCCGTAACTCGGGGGTCGGGTGGCTCAGGTCAAAAAGTGGCAAAGCAGCGTTAGCAGCTAAGCTATTAATATCTGCTGAAACACTGTGTGCAATATGCTTTGTGTTAGGCTACTCACCACCTCCGATCCCTGCTCTCTCTAAACACACACATGCACAGATGCATGCACTGGAGAGTCCTCTCATGCACTCAATAATCTGCATTCATCTGCATTATAAAAATCAGCACATCACTACCGGCTATGAAAATAAAGAACAGAGGAGCTCAAATTGTGATGTCATTCTCTGCTTAGGAGGCAATTACTCCAATATATCTTTTCATGGAGCATTTCTGTTTGCAGTTATATTAATGGTACATTTAAATATTGTATAGATATTTTACAGGTTTGGAATACTTGATGGGATTTCCGAACAAGTATTTGAATACTCTCTCAAAAACACCATTAAAAACACTCAACTATAATTAAGAAGTTTAACAGAAGTAATCTTCGATTCCTAGCTTCAGTGAGCACACACATGTAAACATAGCTGGGGGGCAGGATGGTCTAGTCTACTGGATGGTCATGGGTGTTGGGCTCCCAGCCGATAGGTTCAAACCCCGGTGTTGACCTATCTGTAAGCATCCATAACTGCTCTTGGTGGTTGGTTGCACCTTGCATGGCAGCGATCACCATTGGTATGGGTGAATGTGAGACAAAATACTTAAGTGCTTAATAAATAAGTGCTTTGGATAAAAGTGCTATATAAATGCAGACCGTTTACCATAGCCATGTGCTCAAATTGGCCACTTTGACATGTCAATTGAGCTGTCAAATAGCATACACCACCTGTATTACCCAATAAGTGTGTGTGTTGAATGAATAGCTTTGCTGTCTTCTTACAAACAGAGCCAATTGCAATCAATTGTGCTGATGACACAGTGTAGGGCAGGCAATTACATTTCAACATGAGGGTTTATATGGAGACAGTAAGGATTAATGGAAAAACAGGCATGTATAATGTGAAAAAAGGAATACTAGTATCCCAATATTTACGTCGAATACATACCCAACGAACGAATACCTGAATATTTGGGGCCAGCCCTATATTTTAACATCAATATCATACAGTATATATATATCAATTGAATATTGCTGATGGAAAGGCCATAAGGCTCTCTCTTGCTCTCCTTTCCATCATTCCATTACTGTCATCTATTGCTGGTCTACGTTCCCCCGCCAAACTCCATCAGTCAACAGACATTGACTGATGGATAGCCTCAGCTACATCGGAAATCACTCTGGCAAATATACACACACACCTACAAGTAGGTAAACACAGACACTGCATTACCCCACCCTCCCTCTCTCTGATTTCTATCTAACACATGATTGGTCTGTCACAGGAAGGAAGCCAAACCTCAACAGCACAGACAGGAAATTATGACAGGCCTATCAAGCAGCGTTGTAGTCAACTTTAGAGAGGAAACCCCGAGTCATATCGTCCAATCATGACAAGGAGGGGGTTTGAGGAGACACACACAAATGTGACAGGGTATTCTTTTATTTTTTATACTTTTTTTTTATCGCGCTCAGCCAATCAGAGTGTGTCATTTGGGACACAATGCACGGACACAAAGCCTGGTAACTGTCAGAATGCTTCCAGGCTCAGGAGACCCTTGTAATTGTTGGTAGTGGCCTGAGACCTCGTCAGGACTTCACTCACACCATTGCCTCCTCCATGAATCATAATTTATTCCATTGCCCGTCATTAAGATCCCCTTCTGGCTCTCTTCTTAACTTTGTCTCATTTCATTCACAGAATTGTTCTCTTAATCATCATACTGAGCTCAGGCACTGAGCACCGTACTTCCTAATATGGCATTATACTAATACGGTGGTAGAGGCTAAAGGTACACTCATCCATTGTGTTATTATGCTGCACAACCAGAACACCATATCATTCCTAATTCACTGTTGATATTTGAATAACGGAATGTGGATGACTTTAAGGGCCGGAAAAAGAATGGTGTGAGTCTATCGGTTCTATTCTAGACAGCACTTATACAGATGTAGTGACAATTTGGTCACGCACAAAGTGGTTTTCCCTCGCCTGGGCACATTTGCTAATTCCATGACTCGCCTTAACATCACTTGTACCAACATAGTTGTGAGGGCTCAATTTCAATTGGTCAAATAAAACCAAATATTGTGCTAGCATCTCTGCCAGGCTAAAGCACATCTTAACATCTTAGCACAGACGCAGGCGTGTGGCAGTTTTTCAAGCTTTAGGCAAAGGTGCACTAAACATAGACTTACTGTACCCGATATCACCCATGCTACTTTAGTTTTTGCTTAACCTTGGTGGTTTAAAGAGGTGGAAATTAACCAATTACCAAAAGTTTTTTGGTGTACTTCTAGTTTTTTAAGTAGTTTTTAAAATCTGTAACTTTATATTTACTCAAGTATGTTTTGTAAGTTAAGTATTGCACTCATCCGTTACTGAGTAAAAACATGTTACTAACGTTGTCCTGTTCCAAAGAGTGAGAGTGCATACGTTTTGTTTCAACAAGTTCTCATTCCCAACTCGTCAAAAATTGCAGCTTGGTCAATGGCTTTTCTCGTCAATTTTCGTAGCGTTAGAAAGCCCTTGGCGTCTTAGGATGAATACTTTGGTCATTGACTGTTACGGCGAGACTAACGGAGTTACCACCTGTTTATTTTTAGCTATATGGGCATGCAATTTCAGCTCAAGTATTAGCTCCTGGTTGTAGATAAATAATCAACAATCGAGACATGACCCCCCTTTAAGTAACATTTACTCTGAGTACATTTTAAATTAGCTACGTTTTACTTTTACTTAAGTAAAAATGTATCAAAGTAATAGTACTTTTACTTAAGTAGAATATTTTTGAACTCTTGGTGGAGTGGTTTATTAGATGTGTTATAAATGCAAATTTTGTAACGCTGCACCTCCCAAACAAGGAGGACATGGGTTTCCTCCAGGGAGAAGCTTTTCTGTCAAGCCGGTCTAGACTTTTCAACTGTTCATTGCAAAATTGGCAGTTCACCTTGACAGATGGCATATTAAATGGAATGAAAGGAGCTGATTTGATTGACTGTAATTGAAGACAGCCCCCACCACTCCTACTGATCTTTTATTCATTCTAATCCAACACTTTTACAACTGCACCACAGATGAAATGTCATCAAGTGACAATTACACACAGTGTCCGCACTCCAGTGGTCATCTGCTCTCTCGCTCTCTCTCTCTCTCTCTCTCTCCACTTTTGAGTATACACTGGAAGCCATGACAAAATAAAAAACAGAGCTGAGTAAAGTATTATTTCAAGCAGCATGTCAATCAGGGCAGTGGGTAGGATTACATTACCAAACTACAAAAGTTTTTTTAGATTTAATGTAATGTTAAAGCAGAACTATGTTAACAATGTATCTGAAAATAACAGCTTCAAAATCCTTGTGATGGTATTCTTTGACCTTGAATAGGGAGAATGGCATGTCTAACATTGCCTCTGTGCGCCTAGGACCCCAGATATTGCAATATAACTTTGGCCGAGCCCCTCTTAAAATAATGTAAAGAACAGTGGCATTTCCTCCCAGAGGCCAAGGCCTGTTTTTTTCAGTCTGTATTTGCATTTTTATTTAAAAAAATGTATCAATTACATTTTGTTCAACCGTTTTGGTAATTATGTGCTGTTTCTTCAGAAAAACGGCACAGAATTTGTGCCATCTTTCTTCTTCGTTTATCATATCCTACAATTAGTGAAACAGTGCCCCTCACAGTGAATAGTGAATGTGTGGTGAAACACGATATTGCACTCCTACTGAAGTGAGGAGTCTGAGCTGAAATACGTCCTTGTAAATTGTAATATTAACCAATCAAATGAGGCTGCGTATAAAATCTTATCACACTGTGATTAGTCAAGACTATTCAGAGGAAGAGCATACGACGGCGCTTCCATTGAACACACAGTGAGCAGGCCTAATTATATTATATATAAATATTTTATATTATGATATATCACATGACGATAGAAAAACATATTCTGCTTTATCGTTTATATTGTTGTAAAAATCACACTTTTTACTGCAGTCATTTGGAGTCTGTTGTCTGTATTTTGCGTGGATTCATGTTGGCTTTTTACTGGCGAGGCTTTTATTGCACTTCCAGAAAGTGTGTAGTTCTCATCACCTCTCCAACTCTCCTAGTCTCTTTCCCTCGCTGAGCTCTGTGTGTGTGTGTCCGTATGTACTGTATGTGCGTATGTGTGCGGTGTGAGTCCTGCCCACCCGGCAGTGGAGCAGAGAGCATGGAGGAGCAGCTTGTGATCAGAGAAACATTGGTGAGGCAGATTCGTACTGAGCCAGCTAGCTGGCAATACACACGGACATTACATTCGGGACATACTTCCTAACAGGACGTAGTTTAAGACTATGAAAATGTTCCATTAAATTTCCTGCCTCTGTATTTTGTTTCGATGTCTGGCAAGTTCCTAGAATAACCAATCTTTCAGACGAGTTATCTTAAAGAAACCACATGTTTCTCAACACCAGGATTACCATAGTCTAGTCACGTTATGCAGTCAATGGATTATGTTCGCGTTCGTAGGCGATCATAAATTACAGCAAAATGCTGTAGAGACTATATTTTGTTTATTTGAACTCAGTGTAAAAAAATGTGAGTTAATCTCCTCTGCTCACTGTGGTTCAGAGAGGGCGGGGCTGCCCCTCTCCACATATGCAATGTGTTATTTATATAGTTATATGAATGTGAGCAGCACAAGCCTGGGCGAGGGGTTCATTGGATGACAAGAAGCTATTTATTAATTGAATTTACAGAACTTGCTATATCGTGATATGTATTGTTATCGGGATCTATAAGTATCTATATCTGGATATGACATTTTGGCCATATCACATAGCCCTTCGTGAAGATATTCACAACTTTATTGTGATTAATATGTATGTGGTATTAATATTTATGAAAAACCTTTGGTTATTTTGATCGATGAACCCTTATGAATTAATGAAATATAAACAAGGAATTGGCAGTTATGGACACATATTCAGACTTTTTGGTTGTTTCAAAGGTAAGGATTTGTTTTTGCTTACATAAGCCAACTGGTAGGCTATATATATGTCCTGAATCAGTTACTTTGCTGCTAGTTTTCTGGGCTAACTAAACCAGTGAATTGTGAATAAGTCTAATCTAACTGTTCTAACTGTGTAGCATGTCTATTGACAAAAATGTGATATAAGCGTCAGATCATTAACAACTACAGTAGCTCGAGCAATACCAGTATTGCTCGGGTGTATGGTGAACGTAAAACTTTAAATGTCTTCAGATTGAGTTTGTGAATGACGTAGGCTAGGCTACTGTTCATAATATAGTTACCGTCAATACCGGGTATGTGGCATGCTATGAGGGAGCATATTAATATGGGTGGCACTGAGCAGTGCTGCACGATAACATTGTGCGTAGCCCTGTATGTCTATATAGTCTATCATCCCTGGTCTCATCATGCAGGTCAATCTGAATCAATTATGCTACTTTGCTGCTCGTAGATTCCATAACATTAGGCTAAATGAATGAACAATTGAGTTGTGGACAATCTTGCTGTTCTAACAAAGCGTAGCATACATTTTGACTAGTGTAGCTTACTAACATTTACGAGACAGCAATCATCATAGTAGACTGCCGTAGTGTCTGAATACAGCACAAGACATCTTTTTCGGCAAGCATTTAATCAGCAACATAGTGTTAAGTTTTTGTTTTATATTATAATGTACTATTATTTTGTATGGTGTAGGATTTTATTTATTTGCATTGCTTTTACTGTACAGCACTTTGTGACCTTTGTCTGTGAAAGGTGCCCCATAAATACACTTTACTTACTTATAGTAAATGAAGTGAGCGACCTGGCGGCCAATGTGATCGTAAACTTTAAAACGTCTTAAAGGATGAGTATGTCATTTGCTTCAGAAGCACATTTAGTAAAATTTCTTGAAATTCTCTTAACACCCCGATAGCAATGACAAAATTAAATGCTCTGACAATACGATTAGAAATATCATCATCTGTGAGAGTCGCAGGAATGTGAAAACCGTGCAGTCATAAAGTTCGGACCGAACACAGCGATTAGTGGCCTAACTGTCTAACAGCTTGAGCTACGTTATTGCGCGTACTCTGCTTCATTGTGCACTATCGTGACCGCGGATTCTACCAAAGGCATGCAGATGGTTGAATGATTCAAAGGGCGGTGCTTTTTTTCCGATTGTATCTTTCAAAATCTGGCTAAGTTACTGGTTTTTCCAAGATGACATACTCATCCTTTAAGATGAGTTTGTGAATGACTTGTTTTAGGTTATTCATCATAAAGTAGCCTATATTACCGTCCATGAAGTGGCATGTCAGCGGCAGCATGTTATTATACAGGTGGCGGGCAGTTGGCAGTGACACCGGCAAGCGTGTGCAAATCCCGGGTGCTCTCTCATCCCCCCTCCCCGTCATCCCCCGGTATATAGATTATTTGCATCACTTTGCTTCCTCAAACGCCACTGGTTAAAAATGCTTTACAGCAACACAACACATACACTACCAACTAGTTAGGTATGCTCAGTACGGACATCATAGCAGAGGTAGACACCAAATGACATGATGTCTAAGGAATCGAGGAAGAGACTAAATTAGTAAATATTGGATTGTTTTTTATTAACTGAGTAAACTATGTAAATTATTATTATTATTATTATTATTATTATATTATTATTATTATTATTATGATCATTATTCTCATTTCTAAAGCCCCTGACACATTGCAAGTGAGCCACTAGTCGCCCATTGCAGAGTCGAGAGCAAGCAGCATTTGCTTTGCGTGCTCTCTGTGTTAAAAGAAAACCTTTAATGCTGGTCTCAACCACAAGGGTAATTCCAAACACAAACCAAAGTGGAAACCGTTACTACCCTAGTGTTTGATGGAAGCCAATGAGGCTCTATTGGATACCTTGTTCAGAATATACATTGAAATTAAGATGACCCATTACATGGTCCGTTACATGACACACAATATTCACGCACCCACAAGAGCTCTGCATCTTTACCATCTGTGGCCAACGCTCTTTCAGCTGTAACCTATGGCTGTAACATGGGAGAGTCGAGAGGGAAATTGAACAGAGAGATGGAGATGTGGGGCAAGAAGTGTAAATATGAGTGGAGGGATGGAGGAAGAATGATGACGGTAAAAGAGGAGGAGATGTTGGTATGAGACAGGGAGGGGAGAGAAGGAAGGAAGTGAGATAAGCAGATAAAGACGCCGTATAACCAGCAGAAAGAAAACACAAAAATAAATCAAATTAACTGTAGACGTAAGAAATGTGTAAGCACTTATTTGCCTGGTCAGGTTGATGGCTAGACTGATAAAATGCAGCCAGCTATTGCCACACACACACACACACACACACACCAACACTGACATCAACATCAGTCGTGCAGGAGTGACAATGGAGGTCTTCCTCCAGCTTTCGGCATGCCGCTCTTGCCAATCAATTAGACAACACAAAATCAATACACAATCCCTATGAATTTCGACGACTGTGGGTAATGACTGGGCCACAATTAGCCTGAATGACAATCACCCCCACTAATATTCAGACCTCATATCTACATAATACATTATTTGCCCAAAAGCAATTAAGAGAAGTCAAACTAAATGATGATGAGAGAGCAGAAATGCCCCCCCCCCACTCCAACACACACACACACACACAAATTGACCTGTAATAGCGTGGGATCGTGACAACCTGGGCTAATCTTTGGGTTAGCATCTGTTTCCAATGAGGATTCTCTTTCCACTCCGTTGAATCGTGACCAACCTCGGGTCACCTCGGCCTACCAAATGGTTTTGAGGTGAGCAGAGATGACTGAGTGGCCCGCCTGGGTAGCTCCTACATTACATCTTTGTCTGGTGACGTGCCAAGCTGCTGACTAGAGGGATCTGGACAGGGATAGGGGCTGCTGCCGTAACAACACGTCATTGGAAGGCACCCTAGTTTAGGCCCACTAGTTCCCGCCACACACAGACACACAAAGATAAACAAATAAGACATTGCATGCTTGCCCACACCTACAAACAGAGAGAATGGTTTAGTGTTCCAATGTCAATATTTTATTGAAACTATAATGCAATACTGTTAATCGTGTTGGTACTTTACGGGCAGTGAGCATAATAGGTGGCACTGTAAAAATAGTATCCAGCCCTAAAGGGCCGTTCAGATTAAACATGCAAAATGCTACGCTCTCAGCAAAACAAGATATGTAAACGTTTGTGTCGCCAAGTGGTGCGCAGAAGGGGCTGGGTTATTTGTTTGCAACTGGCAGATTTCAGCTGACGGAAGGAATATGCAGCTCGAAAATGTACCATTTACCCATTACCCACACCCATTTTGTATCTAGCCTATAAAGTTAATGAAACATAGCATATTAGTAGTGCATCCATGGAGTGTGGTAATTCATATATTTTTTATAGAAACAGAACGCTATATTTCTGGGTTTGCAGAACCGAAATTCAATTAATTTCACCTCTTGTTGTCGTCACAAATGAACAGGCTATCCTGCCCCTCCCTCACATTGCGCTGCTCATGTGAACTTGAGCAGCGTGCAAAAGTTCAGTGGTTGAACGCTTGCACGCTGCTCCGTGCACATGTATGTCACGCTGCGCTGTGCATCAGAAACACTGCGCTGTGCACCTGTGCGTCGGGATGCGCTGCGCCTCTGTTTTTCTGTTGCACCGACACACATTAATGTGAATCTGAACGTCCCTTAAGAGTCAAATAAAATCATGCAAATCAGAGACAGTTAATTAAGTTAAAAGTTAATAATAATTATAATAATGATAATTATAATAATTATAATAACAGACGTGTCTGACCAAGCTAAACAAGCGTCTGGGCTATATGTTAGTTCGTGCAGCACAACCGCTTTGGAGGACTTATCAAGACAATAATGGGCTGCTTCATTATACAAGAACTGATAGGATCTTATCGCCCACGGTGTCTTATAGAACCGTCCATTCCACTCACAAAGACACCTGTGTACTGAGAGTGTGTAAGCATTTAAATGTTAAAGGCAGGATTATTCTTGCTAACTTCGAGCTCAAATGAAATGAATATCCCTACACAGCCCCGCCTCACACATTGAAACACATTGCGATTAGAGTTAATTAGAGTTGGGCTGAAACATGTATTACTATCAAATTTCCTTTCATTTCAGTTGATGTTTATTAATTAATTCTAACCTATTTTTAATAAACACCTGGAGAAAAAAATAGAAAAAACGACCTTACTTTGATTTGAATTTAACCACATTATTAATCAAGGTACACAGAAAAGCATTTAAATGTTAAATGCAGGGTTGGTTATTCTCGAAAACGCTTGCTAGCGTCAAGGTGCATGGTTGGTGGGCTGGATTATGGGTGGGTGTGTGCCCTGGCCTGCAGTGCCTGGGGGTTTAGCTGGGGGGAG
>JAODLL010003622.1:0-11623 GCA_026546735.1 Forbesichthys agassizii
CCAATTACAGGGGCATCACACTACTCAGCCTCCCTGGTAAAGTCTACTCCAAGGTGCTGGAGAGGAGGGTTCGGCCGTTTGTCGAACCTCAGATTGAAGAACAACAGTGCGGATTCCGTCCTGGTCATGGAATGGACCAGCTCTTTACTCTCGCAAGGATCCTGGAGGGGGCATGGGAATATACCCTTCTGATCTACATGTGCTTTGTGGATCTAGAGAAGGTGTATGACCGGGTCCCTTGGGAGATACTGTGGGAGGTGCTGCGGGAGTATGGGGTGAGAAGGTCCCTTTTAAGGGCAATCCAATCCCTGTATGTCCAAAGCGAGAGCTGTGTTCGGATTATGGGCAGTTTGTCGGACTCGTTTCAGGTATGGGTTGCTCTCCAGCAGGGCTACGCTTTGTTACCAATCCTGTTTATTATTTTAATGGACAGGATATCGAGACGTAGTCATGGTGGAGAGGGTTTGCGGTTCGGTAGCCTAAGGATATTATCACTGCTTTTTGCAGATGATGTGGTTCTAAAGGCATCATCGGCCCATGACCTCCAGCACTCACTGGATCGGTTCGCAGCCGAGTGTGAAGCGGCTGGGACAAGGATTAGCACCGATAAATCTGACGCCATGGTTCTCAGCCAGAAACTGATGGAGTGTCTACTCCAGGTGGGGAAATGAGTACTTACTCCAAGTGAAGGAGTTTAAGTACCTCTGGGTCTTGTTTGCGAGTGAGGGGACTATGGAGCGAGAGATTAGTCGGAGAATCGGAGCATCGGGAGCGGTATTGCAATCGCTTTACCGCACCGTTGTGACGAAAAGAGAGCTGAGCCGGAAGGCAAAGCTCTTGATCTACCGAGGAATTTTTGTTCCTACCCTCACCTATGGTCATGAAGGGTGGGTCAAGACCGAAAGAACAAGATCACGCGTACAAGCGGCCGAAATAAGTTTCCTCAGGAGTGTGGCTGGTTTCTCCCTTAGAGAAAGGGTGAGAAACTCAGCTATCCGAGAGGAACTCTGAGTAGAGCCGCTATTCCTTTGCGTCGAAAGGAGCCAGTTGAGGTGGTATGGGCATCTGGTAAGGATGCCCCCTGGGCGCCTACCTTGGGAGGTGTTTCAGGCACGTCCAGCTGGGAGGAGGCCTCGGGAAAGACCCAGGACCAGGTGGAAATATCCACACTGGCCTGGAAATGCCTCGGGATCCCCCAGTCAGAGCTTTTCAATGTGGCTCGGGAAAGGGAGGTTTGGGGTCCCCTGCTAAAGCTGCTGTCCCCGCGACTCGACTCCGGATAAGCGGATGTAGATGGATGGATGGATGGATAAATGTATGTAAAAATAATTAAATTAATAAATGTAGAAATTCACCAATAAATAAATAAATAAATACATGTAAAAATGCAAAAATGTAATTCTTTTTAAAATTATTTTTATATTTATTTGTTTATTTATACTATAATATATCGAGTTATTTATTTTTTATTATGGCAGTCCTGATCCTCATGGCGCTACAGTCATCAGTTGAACATTACAGCTTTAAAATGTCAACTGCTACGGTAGTAACTGCCATATATCCATTATCTTGGTGTCAAAGTATGCAGCCCCTTGCGTGTGATGAAGCTATCATAATGTGAAATGTCTTAAAAGCTAATTTTCTATATTACGGTTTAAATGAAAAAAAATTATTTTTCTGTCTTATCCTATGCAATTTTATGTAAATATTAGATTTGATCGCTTTTTAGACTCCTGATAGCGCCATGATTCAAATTTTAAAAAATAATGTTGAAAGTCCTAACGATACGGCTGGGACAGCTTATAATGTGTCTCCTACATCTGCCACTGACTGAAATTGGGTGTAGTAACACTAAAACACCACATGAGGGTAGCAAGAGGCCATAAGTTAAATACAGACTTCATATACTGCATTTTTCTATTGTTATGTATATTCAACACTTCAACACGTGTACGTGACCACATATAGACTTATATATACTTATATTAGACATTTAGCCAATTTAAAGTACTTTAAAAATGGTCTCTTGCTAAGTTTTTCAACATTAGCTTCTGCATCATTTGACACCAGTTGCATGTTTCTAGGTTAAACAGGGCCAAAGTTACAACCGTTTAAAAAGTGCAATTTTGAGCTGATGGTGGCGCTAGAGACATTGGAGTATGAACATGAAAATTAGTGTGCTTTGTTAGAGATTACAGCTCTATTAGTGTGCCAAGTTGGGAAAAAAGTGACCAGGTAGATTTTGCTGTACTGATTATTACGGAAGGATAATAATAAACAGCCACATTAGGCTTAATACGCCTCATTGAGTTCAATGTCAAGTTTGACAATGCTCTGTAGTGGCTGCTAAAAGCATAGAAACCTAAAAGTTGTACTGTGTGTCGGAGACCTACCAAGCCATATACTGACCATGTTTGTTTAATGTATCTGCTTGCATTTAGGAGTAATTAACACTTAAAGTGATATTTCTGGTATAGCACCCCCATATTGCCGATTGACGCCATCTTCGGCAGATCTCCTCGGGACGCCTTAACAATGATGTATATCAATTATGGTGGCATTCGGACATACGGTTACTGAGATAGATTGCCACTTCCTGTTTAGCGGCTTCGCCACCAAATTCGGTTGCCTCTCACGGACAAACGGAATGAAAAATCAAAATGCCAGGAGAGAACTTTTGTAAGGGCTCGTCTGGTGAGTATGTATACAAACGTTGGTGCATATTGGACACATTTTATGACCTGTGAAAACTTTTTAAGCTTTTTCAAAAAATTCACAATGGCGGAAATATGGCAAATTTCAAAGTTTCAGGAGTGTATTATGTTCAAAATTAGGTGCTGAAAAATCTGTAACTACTCTGGTAACTGTTGCTAAAAAAAAGAGCACCACGATATCGCTATTTGTATATCTCAACTTTGACGACGCACTATAGCGCCCCCTACAGGCGAGAAATGCCCAAATTTTAATATGTTGTTGGGGATCCAAATGAACTAATACTGACTGAGATTGATGTGGTTCATACATTTCTAAAGCCTTTTTTTGATTGGTTGAAATGTATTGGTTCGTGGCGGTCACATGGTTTAAAGCCCCGCCTCCATATTTATTGGAGCACAGTAACCTGTTACCCTTATGCCAGCATCCAAGTTTGGTTGAAATATATTTTTGCCTTCCAGAGTTATGAGCATTTAAATTTGTTTTCTGGAACAGCGCCACCTAGGTGTCAATTGGCTCCAGCTTTTGCATATGTACTTCTAACCAAGTGCCAATGAAGTGTACCAGGTTTGGTAGCAGTCAGACATATGGTTGCTGGGATATTGAGCTACTTCCTGTTTGAAGGCTTCACCGTCAAATTTGATTGGCTCTGTCGGACAAACAGAATCGACAATCGAAATTCCAAGAAAAAACTTTTGTGCGGATACATCTAATTAGCATGTGAGCAAATGTTGGTGCAGATTGCACAAAATTTGTGACCTGTGAAAAAAACTGAAGTTTTTTGAGAAAATCCAAAACTTCGGTGCTTGGACCCCTAATAATAATAATAAAAAAACTTAGAAAAACCATAGGGTTCCCGCACCTTCGGTGCTTGGACCCCTAATAATAATAATAATAAAACTAACAATTACAATAGGGTTCCCGCAGCTTTGCTGCTTGGACCCTAATAATAAAACTAACAATTACAATAGGGTTCCTGCAGCTTTGCTGCTTGGACCCCTAATAAAACTAACAATTACAATAGGGTTTCCGCAGCTTCGCTGCTTGGACCCCTAATAATAATAATATTAATATCAAAACTAACAATTACAATAAGGTTCCCGCAGCTTCGCTGCTGGGACCCCTAATAATTATAAAACTAACAACTACGCTAAGGTTCGCTTCGCTGCTTGGACCCCTAATAATAATAATAATAATAAAGCTAACAATTACAATAGGGTTCCCGCAGCTTTGCTGCTTGGACCCCTAATAATAATAATAACAATAATAATAATAATAATAATAATAAATTTAACAATTAAAATAGGGTTCCCGCAGCTTTGCTGCTTAGACTTCTAATAAGTAAACACACGATAACAATAAGGGCTCCGCCACTTCGTGGCTAGGCCCTTAAATAAAGCTGCAAGCAGCCATGGTCGGGCCTAGCTTTGGGCAAGGCGGCATGAGCAGAATGAGATCTGGCACACCCAGGGCACCCATAGCGGTTTGGTTTCGAACATGGTTTTGCAGCAATCAGCAGGTTTAGCGTTGTCAAGTTGGCATGAGCAGAATGAGATCTGGCACACCCAGGGCACCCATAGCGGTTTGGTTTCAAACCTGGTTTTGCAACAATCAGCAGGTTTAGCGTTGTCAAGTTAGACTATCACACTCAGGGCAACCCTAGCAATTTTACTACCAAGTTTAGCATAAATTGGCATATGCAATTAATTTTGGAACTTCTTGGGAAGGGTTGACACATTGGGAAGGGTTGACACATTGAACAGAAATGGTGTATCAAGTTTCATGTCAATCGGATGCATTACATGAAACTTCATGATTGGCATTATTGATGGAATTGTAAACATGGTTACTGTAAAGCCACGCCATTAAACATTAAGGGTGAAAGGATCATGAGTCTGAAGGGCTGGGTGAAGATTCATGTCAATTGGTCAAAGCATCGCAAAAACAGAGCATAATGTGAATGTAATTGAAAGTGTCATTACTCCCCCTAGTGGACGAATGTGATGAAATTACGGGAAGCTCTTTAAACTAGGTTTCCATGTGTATTTAAAAAGATTTGTGAAGATCAACCATTCCTGTCTTAAGAAATAATTCTAAGTTTAAATGGGCCACAGTGTACATTTATTGGCCGATTGTAGCTAAATGACAATATCTATCAGCAATATTTTAATATAATTTTATAAGCATGGTCTATAGATTATCTACACCTAATTTGGTGAAGCTTGATCTAATGGTGTAGGAAGTTTGTAAAAGTATGTATTCAGAAAAACCAAGATGGCGTAAAATCTTACCTAACACATTGTGACTTCACTTAGTGTGATGGATTGAGTAGGTCCTCAGGAATCTACTGATATGATATAATAAACAATCTGTTTATAATTTTAAAGTTATAAGCAGAAATGCAGTTTGTGACCAGATTTTGACATTATAGATGGCGCTGTTAAGAAATTACAGAGACAATTTTGATTAAACTTCTTGGGGAAGGTCAGCATACTGAGGAGAGTTTGGCTGTCAAGTTTCACGTCAATCGGACAAGGCCTATCAAAGATACAGTATCACTTCCAGATTGGCAGTAGTTTTTGGCTTTATATGAATAAATAATGGTTAGCCACACCCACTAAACTTCTTGAGAGTCAAAGGGATATTGGTGTAAAAAGATATCTGAAATTTTAGGTAAAAGCATCACAAAAGAACAGCCCAAAATGTGAATGTTATTGTTATTGCGCCCCCCAATGAACAAATAAGTCGAAATTGAGAGAGGGGTTTCAGACTAGGGCACCACATGTATGTACCATGTTTTGTGAAGATTAGACAATCCTGTCACAAGATATTAGTCTATTAGTATAAATTTAAATAGGCCACGCCTCTGAAATTTAATAGATGATTGTAGCCAAACGACTTAGTCTATCAACTTTCTTTTAATTAACTTTTGATAAGCATGGTCGGTAGATGTTCGACGCCAAATGTTGTGAAGATAGGACCTACGGCCTAGGAGGAGTTCGTAAAAGTAGGTTTTTCAGAAAAATTAAGATGGTGGAAAAAATAATCTAATGCATCATGACGTCACGTAGTGCGATGGATTGTGGAGAACCTCAGGAATATGGCATAATCAACAATCTTTTAAACATTGTAAAAGTTATAAGCAGAAATGCAGTTTGTGACCAGATTTTGACATTATAGAGCATGCTGTTCAAAAACCACATATGCAATTGCAATGAAACTTCTTGGAGAAGGTCACCACACTAAGGAGAGGTTGGCTGTTGAGTTTCATGTCTATCGGATGAGGCGTGTCAAAGATACAGCATCACATCCTGATTGGCAGTATTTGATGGCGTTATAGGCATGATTAATGGCAAGCCACGCCCACCTAACTTTTTAATGGTAAAATGGATATTGGTCGGAATGGCTAGCTTACGTTTCATGTAAATTAATCAAAGCATCACAAAAATACAGCCCAAAACGTGAATGTTATTGTTATTGCGCCCCCTAGTCGACAAATGTGTCAAAATTGAAAGGACTTTCAGACTAGGGCACCACATGTACTTACCATGTTTTGTAAAGATCAGACAATCCTGTCACAAGATATTATTATTTAAGTTTAAATAGGCCACGCCTCCAAATTTTATTGGCCGATTGTAGCCAAACGACTTAGTCTATCAAGATTCTTTTAATAACTTTTGATAGTCATGGTCTATAGATGGTCCAAGCCAAATTTGGTGAAGATCGGACCTACTGCCTAGGATGAGTTTGTAAAAGTAGGTTTTACAGACAATCCAAGATGGCGGAAAATCTACCCTAATGCATATTGACGTCTCATGGTGCGTTGGATTCGGGAGTGTCTAGGGAATCAGCAGAGACTAAAATTGTAAATGTCCATGGCACGGTTTAAAAGTTATGAGAATTTATGTTACCTCAAATTTGACCTGTTGGTGGAACTATAGGGAGCAATAGACCAGGATGAAAATTGGTGGAATGGCAGACGAATGGCACCTCTACGTGCATGCCAAAATTGGCCACTTTTTACCACACGGTTATAGGGGTTGCCATTGACTTCAATGTCAGAATAATAATAATAATAAAAAATATAGCCGCAAGCAGCGATACAGGGGTCCAAGCATAATCAAACCCATGGGTGCGGAGACGGGATTCAAAGCAAGTGGGAAACAATAGGCTCAATCGTGAAAATTAAATAAAGTTGAGAAACATAGCAAGTTTGGTTGAAATAGCTGTATGCATTCAGGAGAAAAGAGCTATGAAACTCATTCTGCTATTGCGCCCACTAGAAGCCGCTTGCCACAAAACTTGGCTGGCTAGTTTAGTTTATTATATCTATGCAGCAATTCAAATTTGGTCATATTTTGACCTACAGATTGGCAGAAATGCCAACTGGTGATTTAATCTGTCAATTGAAATGGAGGGGAAGACGTCTGAGTTTTTAGATTAATAAAGCAACATTTGTAAGATCAGTGTGCTAGAAATTATGCAGCAAGTGAGTTAACATTAGCACCAATAAACAGACTTGGCGATATTTGCAAAAGTGACGTTGCACTGCAGCGCCCTGTAGTGGCCTACAAGGTTCAAACGATTTACACTTGTTAGGCACCTTAATAGACTTATAATAACCAAGCTTGATGGCGGTGAAACATTGTTAAGGCCTGTGTTTGATAACTTGAATTTTATTGTGTTAAATGGCTAATTGCATTTAGAAGATATCTATAAAAAATAATTTGCTGCCCTTGCGCCTCCTTAAGGCCGATTTGCACCAAACTTTGCACAATTCTTAAGGGTATTTTTACAATGCAGCACAATGAATTTGGTGAGATTTGGACTTACGGATAGGCAGATAGGCCATTTGAAGCTATAATCAGATAATTAAATATAGCATTAATGTAAGACTTAGCACATAGGTTCAAGAGGCAATATTGCTAAGCTCAATGTGCTGCAATTTATGAAATTAGGGAGGTCACTATATCTCAAACCAGCACTGAGTATTATCTATTTAAATATTGGAAATTTGACAACGCATTGTAGCGCCCCCTAGTGGCGAAAAAGGCTCATATTTTATATGCATGTTAGAGACCCCTTTAGGCTTCTATTGACCAAGTTTGGAGGCAGTATACCATTGTTAAGGCATTTGTTTAATAGCTTGAATTTCATTGGCTCGTAGCTATCCCATGGTTTAGACTACTGACTTTCTGTTGCTTAGAGCACAACACCCCATGGCACACATGCTACCCAACAAGTTTGGTTAAAATATCTATTTGCGTTCATAAGCTATGAGCATTAAAAGCACTAATCAAGAATAGCGCCCCCATGTTGCTAATTGGTGCAAAACTCGGCAGGCGTCTTTATATGGCAATGATGAACACAAGATTTGGTGACAATAGGTCTTACGGTTACGGAGATAAGCAACAACTTCCTGTTTGGGGGCTTCGCTGTCAAATTTGATTGCCTCTGACTGACAAACTATTTCAAAAATCCTTCTGATAACTTTTGTGCGGATTGGTCAGACGAACACGTGTGCTAAATTTGATTAAGATTTGACAACATTTGCGATTTTTTATGTTTTTTAAAGCATTTTCACAGAATTCTAAATGTCGGAAAATCTAGTTAGGCGTATTTGAAAACGTCCAATGCAAACGTTGTTCAGCATCTGCTTCTGCATCATATGACATTAGTTGATGTCTGTAGATCAATCAGGGCCAAAGTTATAAGTAACTGAATTTTGCAATTTTGACCTGATGGTGGGGCTAGAGGGGTGGGTGTAAAGACACCAGAATAATGTGCGTCCGTTTGGCGTATCTGGCTATCACTGCAAAATTTTAAGCAAACGCCTTGACCAAAACTTGCCGAAACAGGCCAATTTGGCAAAAAATAAAAAATAAATATAGCTGCAAGCAGCAATGAAGGGGTCCAAGCATATATGACAAACATGGGACGCAAATAGGACAACAGAGGCAGCTTGTACAATTCGCGAAACATACCAAGTTTGGATTAAATTGCTGTTTACAGTCATGAGAACTGATCTATTTAAGATATTTGCTGCTATTTGACCTTCTCAAATGTAATGGTGAGATGTAGCTCCCCATTGAGGCCAAAAGGTGCGTAACTCAGCAAATATGTTAAACTTACCATAATTGTGATGTCAATTAAATATTGTTGCATTAAAAACTACAGTAGCAGATTTTCCCTCTAAAGATAAAAATTGGCATTGGTACTAAATAGTGAAAATAACTCTTAAATTTATAACTGCGTTACAGTGACTTTAGCTACATGTTTTCAATATCAATTGCTGACTGATATGTTATTGCAATGTCCAAAACCAGAAAATGCATAAAGTTGACAAACACACACACACACATACAAACACACAACTCAAAACAGACCGAAAACCCAGAGGGAAAATGTTGATTTGATACGTGTCTGTGTGGAACGAATGCAGATATGCCAAGTGAAGATATAATCAGTCAATTTAAAATGACAGATTTATCACAGAAATATCGCTGTTTGAAATATGCAAATGTGAAGTTGCAATGCAGCACCCTGTAGTAGCCTACCAGGCCCAAACATGTTACACTTGTTAGGAAACCCAATGGACTTGAGTCCAATGATTGAGTTTGATGGCGGTGAACTATTGCTAAAGCCTTAGTTTGCTAGGTTGAATTATATTGTTTTAAATGGCTATTTGCATTCAGAAGATATCATCTATATAAATAATTGGCTGCCATTGCGCCCCCTTAATGCCGATTTTTGCCAAACTTATCAGGTTTGTTAAGGGTATTATTCCAATGCAGCTGTCATGGCTTGATGGCCCTGCCATGCTTCTTGGGGTTTCCCTTCACTCCCTTGTCTTGTCATTACACACACCTGGTGCCCATTCCCCTAATCAGGTAGATTATATGTATCCGTGTTTCTCCCTGTCTCTGTCGTTTATTGTTTGCTGTTCTGGTGAGTGCATGCTATCGTTTGATCATTAAATTCATTGTTAAACCCAACCTGCGCTTGGTTTCTGCCGCCTCATCCACTCATTCCGCGACAGCAGCAAACCAAATTTAGTGAGATTTGGATAGGCATTTGGATAAGATTTGATTAGGCAGATAGGCCATTTGAAGCAATAATCAGAAAATTAAATAACGCATTAATGCAAGATGACGTAGCTCACAGCTATAAGAAGCAATATTGCTAAGCTAATGTGCTGCAATTTAGGAAATTAGGAAGGTCACTATAGCTCAAACCAGCACAGAGTAATCGTTATTTGAAAATTGAAAATTTGATCATGCACTGTAGCGCCCCCTAGTGGCGAAAAAGGCTAATATTTTATACGCATGTTGGGGACCCCTATGGGCTTTTACTGACCAAATTTGGAGACAGTAGACCATTAATAAGGCCTTTGTTTAATAGCTTGAATTTCATTGGCTTGCAGCTGTCACATGGTTTAGACTACTGACTTCCTGTTGCTTCGAGCCCATCAACCCATGGCACACATGCTGCCTAACAAGTTTGGTTTAAATACCTATTTGCAATCATAAGTTATAAGCATTTAAAGCACTAATTAGAAATAGCGCCCCCATGTGATTGATTCGTTCAAATCTGAGCACATGGCCTTATATCGGCATGGCAATGATGCACACAAGAAATGGTGACAATGGGACTTACAGTTGCAGATATACGCAACCACTTCCTGTTTGGCGGCATCATCGCCAACTTTGATTGCGTGTAACGGACAAACGAATTTGAAAATGAAAAATCCCTTGGATAACTTTTGTGCGTATTGGTCTGATGAACACGTGTGCCAAATTTGGTATAGATTGGATAAAATCTTAGAATTTTTATGTTTTTTAAAGCTTTTTCAGAAAATCCAAGATGGCGGAAAATCTAAGTAGGCGGAGCTAAAAATGGCCTCTTGCAAAGTTGTTCAGCAGCTGCTCCTGCATCATATGGCGGTGGTTGCATGTCTGTAGGCCAAACGGAGACAAAGTTATAAGTGTGTGAATTTTGCACATTTGGCCTGTTGGTGGCGCTAGAGGAGTAGGCGTATGGACACGAGAATTGATGTACGTGCAAATGGCGTAACTGGCAATGAGTGTGCAAATTTTCGCGCAAAGTTACAAAGTGCAAAGGGGTCAAATTAGCAAAAACGATGTAATAATAATAATAAAAATAATAATAAATATAGCTGCAAGCAGCAATAAAGGGATCCAAGCATACATAACAAACATGGGACGCAAATAGG
The DNA here is from genome assembly GCA_026546735.1 of Forbesichthys agassizii. Taxonomy (NCBI): domain Eukaryota; kingdom Metazoa; phylum Chordata; class Actinopteri; order Percopsiformes; family Amblyopsidae; genus Forbesichthys; species Forbesichthys agassizii. The sequence continues at coordinate 10,946 of JAODLL010003622.1, forward strand.
ACAACAGAGACAGCCTGTATAATTCAAGCATAACACCAAGTTTGGATTAAATAGCTGGTTACATTCATTAGTATTGAGCTATTAAAGGTATTTGCTCCTATTGCGCCTCATATCTGACATCTATGCTCATAGGCTTGTGGCAGAATTGTTATTCTCAGTGGGATGCATAAGAATATGCAAGTTCAGTCACTACTGCCCAAACAGTCAGTTATGGCTATTTGACCATCTCAAATTTGATAATGCGCTGCAGTGCCTCCTTTTGGCCGATTGGCGCCAAACTTGGCATACACATGTAAGTTACTATACTGATGATGCACACCAAATTTGGGGGGGATTGGGACATACATTTAGGCAGATAGCATCTCTAAAGCTAAAATTTGAAAATTCGAATTGGCTGCGTAAAAGTAAGTCTGAGCTCATAATGTCAAGAAGCAAATATGTTAAGGTCAGTAAGCTGCATATAGTGAAAGAAGTGTGATCACTATAGCTCAAACGAGCACAGTTATGGCTACTTGAATATCTATATTTAAAGATGTGCTGTAGCGCCCCTTTGAGGCCGATTGGCGCTAAACTCAGCACACGTTAAACTTAACCAAAAATGATTCAAACCAACTATGGTCACATTCAGAACTACGGTTTGGCCTCGGGGAAGACCCAGGACCAGGTGGAGAGATTATA
>JAODLL010003623.1:0-11623 GCA_026546735.1 Forbesichthys agassizii
ACACACACACACACACACACACACACACACAAACACACACACACACACACACACACACACACACACACACACACACAAACACACACACACACACACACACATCTGCATGTCAGCCCAATTCACAGGCTGTCAGAGAAGTGTTAGGGAACATTTACAGTAACAAGGAACATGTATTTTAAACCCAACACAAGCTTTAACTATTGAGAGGAGGGTGTTGACGAATTCAAAATGCAGAGAAAAGCGTGTTTTTCTCAGCAGGCAGGAAGATCGGAAGTGAAAGTGGGATCAGGAACCGCTTAATCAGCTACTCCTCTTCTTCACTGATGAAGGTCGGTGCTGAGCGCACTTACTGATGTATAGCGTCCGCAGCGATTGAACCAATGGCAGATGAAACTGCTCAGAAACTCCCTGGTAGGCTATCGCTCATGCACACACACACACACACACACACACACACACAGTGCTCTCAGGGGGAGGTCAGGGGAAAGACTGCTCACTTGAAACCGCATGGCCCACTCAACCACATTCACACACACACACACACACACATTTTACTTGCTCAGGCTAAATACATCTGACACGTTCACACACACAATACATAGTCTCTCCCCCGTAAAACAAATATACAACATATTTCTAATACTCACGTACGTAAATGCTATATTCAAGCCAAAATACACACACATTAGCAGTGATTCAAAACCACAGCCATTGTGGCATATCATGCTAATTCTCGCCACATGGACCACATGTTAGTGTGGCACATAACATTTCCAAAGAATGTCCAAAGTAATCAAATCCACTAGGGTGTATAGGCGTGTAGATCTTGTGTTTGTCATACACACTGTACTCACATAATCCTGCATGTTATTTCATCTCTGCCTGCAAGTCCAAGACAAACCTTCATGATTAAATGTGTGTTCTGATTATGCTGTTTTAATTGTTACACAAAAAGCAGAATTGCTCAGTAACAGTTATGAAAATACTAACAGATTAGAAATTATTTTTGGACAATAACTCAAAGATTCAGTATACTGTAAATACTGTAGTTACAGATACTGCATATTTAAAGAAACTTTTATGTAGGCCTACTGATATGATATTATTATCTATAATATATCTGTGTTACAGCAAGTTAAAGAATTAATTTGTCTGGAGTTAGAGATAATGAATAAACCAGAGATCACAGATTATTGATTATTAAATATCAAATTACAATTAGGCTATTGTTTCGAAACAGTCGGATCAAATCAGATAGCAATCGCTCCCGTTCAACATGTCCGCGCGCAATTTAATCGGTTCATATTTTGATGTTTGCTACTCTGTTGGTAATATTTACTGTGGCCGAAATACATATTTCCCCGTGTATATGGGCCTAAATAGGCTGTAAATAAAAATAAAGTTAATTTAATAAAACATGTTTTTCCTTATATTGAGAATTAGGTAACAGTTGTAATTTAATGAATCAATAGTAATATTAAAGACTCGTTAATTAAAGACTCGTTAGACAACTGAAGATATCGAGTGCAGTGCGGCCGGATCAATGAGACCTGCGGAAACTCTGGGGAGTTTTGCGCACCATAACTGTCTACCTTCGGACTCCAGACTGGACCGCCATGAGTTAAAAAAGTGTAAACAATTCAAGAATGTAAGTGTTTGTTTAGGTTATGTACACGAATATTTAAATAAAATAAAAAATATGTGTTTTCTATTTAATTACGTAGGCCTACTGATACGTATAGGCACTAAATCAAATTTTGGATTTAATTAAACTGATTGGTTAACTGAAACGTATTTAGGCAAATTAAAGCGTGATGCAAGAAGCCGGGATGTATACTTTATAAGGACATTAAATATGTTTAATAAAATACAATACAATATGTATTTTAGTCTGTCTTGACGCTTGAACAGAACAAACTACTATTTAATGTAGCCGAATGTTTTCCTTAAATCACCTGAAGTTCTTGCTGTACTTTACATTTCATTGACTTCATAAACATACTTTTCCAATTTATAGACTTATTTATCTACATATATTTCAATACCATAATTTGATTCAACACCAAACTGGGTAAAACGATTGGCCAATTACAACGTTTAACCAGTATATTTTATACATAAGAATTTGCTATTTTGAGATGAATACAAAATATTATCACTTAATATTTATTTTTTGTTTATTTATTTTACAAACTGTTTCGTGTTTAAAACAACAGTTGTGTGTGGTGTCTGGCGCCTCATGTGCAGTCCTAAAGGTTTTATTATTTTTTAAATATAATGATAACACCGCGAGACACGGCCGGCCCGGTTTACACTCATTACTCTGAAGTTTGATGTGAAATGGTGCGTGTGTGTGTGCGTGTGCGTGTGCGTGTGTGTGTGTGTGTGTGTGTCGGTGTGGGCGCGCGCAATGCGTGTAAGAGTTTCTACGGAGTGTGGAAACACATTCTGTGCACGTGCAAATCTCAGTCGGGGATTTTGCGTTTTTCCCACGCGCGATATGCTTTGTTGCGTGGACGTAAATCATGCGCCCGGTAAATGAACGGTCCTAATCACACAACAAACACTCAGACAGAAAACCCTTAAATCTCGTTTTCCTTAGGAGTAGGTCTGCGGGAAAACTCTTATGACAAGGCGTGAGCGCGATGTCCGCCTGCTTGAGCTGTATTTTGGGAGTAGCCTATTGTGAGTAATATAGAATATTGTAATAAATAAGATCGTGTCGGGTTTGTTGAGACATGAAAACGTCTAATATCTTCACGTCGACTGCTGGTACAACGTGCCGTTAAGCCGGTCCCGTTAAAACCGCGAGTTCTGGAATGAATCAGTGGCTGGCTGTTCGATGTCACTGTCCCGTCTCCTGATAACGTGTCGGCCCGTGCGCCCAGTGCCGTGATTACCTCTGCGCGGCGGTGTTGGCGTCCAGGATCCCCGCGCTCTGCATCCAAGAGCGCACCGGCGTCATGCCGCTCGTAAGCGGCTCCTCTTTCATGGTCAGGGCTCCCCGCGGGAGACCGTCCGGTAAGGAGAACATGAAAGTAGCCTTGCGGGAGCGCGCTGTTCACCGGGCCGGCTCACAAATAATCCTCCCGCCACCTGGATTACACCGCGAGACACGGAGACACGCTGCTAAACGGGTCCTGATCCAGGCACGAGCGCCTCGTGTCCCCGTGGGTGTTCCGCGTGCTCTTTTAGATTCCAGTCCGCTTCAGAGCGCGCGGGGCTTTTAACCGGTCTCAGAAGTTAAAAGCGGGCGCGTGCTAGAGGAGCATCTCAGGAGTAGGAGGAGGAGGAGGAGGAGGAGGAGAATCAGCCGGGATCGAGGAGACCTTTACGTCGCGAGGAGGGGAGACACGGGGCCCGGATCAGAAGGAGGCAAGCTCGCGCGCACGGGACTGTGAAGTGAAAAGTGGGATAACACGAGCGCCCGCTTCAAAAAGGAGTAAAATGGAGTGATTACCGAGCAGGAGGGAGGGACGGATCGCGGACGGCTCGTGGTCCCGGGGGAAAAGGAGGAACCTCACCTCCTCCCTCCTTCCCCCTCCTCCCTCCTCCTCCTCGCGCCTCCCGTCCCAGCGGAGCGCGCACCTTCTCCAAAGTTCCGGGGCTCCCGCGCTCTCTGGGGGGGAGCGTGGGCCGAGCGGGGGCGGGGCCGAGCCCATAAAAGGACATCTCATTTGAATACCAGTCGCACCTGTGGTCTCTTATTGGCTGAACACACCCGTGACGTTAGTTTTTGAATCCACCGTACCCTTCTCCTGCATCAAGGCTGGGTCAACAAGTATATGGAGCGCATGAAAAGACAATTATTTTAGTGTTTCGCGTCAATAGCGACTAAACTGGTTTCAATGAACTGTGTACTCTTCGTTAGTCTTGGTGATTTGCACAAATGGTTTATTTAACCATGCACGATGTGAGCGTTCTTATAAATGATGCAGGGTGTGGGTGCTGTCATATACTGCTGTTTCATTAAGACAGTTACAGTGCAGAGATGCCACACCATCCTTGCGCCGAATTGGCTTGGTATTTATTTGACACGTTTGTCGTACGAGCGTCCCAGGCAGGTCTATAGGTTGAAGTTTACTCAACACACACAAACTGATTTGTTAGGACAGAGGTTCACTACAAGACATATTAATCCCAGGTTCACGCCTGAAGTTAAAACTATAACACTACTACTACAACTACTACTAATAATAATAATAACAATAATAATGTATATTAAATTGTATTCAATAATTTAGGCAATAACGAATATAATCATTTCACCTTCACGGGTGACTTTATTACAGTCTGACATTTTGAGAGCAAGATTTGAATTTGGTTAATTAGGCAAACTTATAAAATATTAATACAAATGTATTCCTGCTGACTTCCTCCTCAGAGACGAACGCAACATAGCCTGCTGCTTAATTATGCCAAAGGAACTAATCGTCAAATAGGCCTATAATTATTAGCCTAATATTAATAATAATAATAATAATAATAATAATAATAATAATAATAAAAATCTTTAAAACATACATTATACAGCCTACAAAGAAGAAGTCATTACACCAGAAACTATGTGACACATATGATATCTTCTATAATATATTTGAGTGGAATTAGGCTTAGTGCCGGTTGATTTGTCCTGAATGTTACACATGGAGTCTATAATAATGTAACATTATTAACATCTATTAGATATATAGAATAGAATAGAATAGAATAGAATAGAATAAAATAAATGGCAGAGGTACGTATAGCCTATACATATAGTCGACCATCTGGGTGACTGTCCCACGAGGAAATTAAATTCCGTTATTTTTTTCCTTAGGTGATTTGTCAGCACACCTGAAAATAACTGCCAACTTTCAACTGTAATGATTACATGAGATAGGCTATGCGGTGTTCTTGGGAGACAGATGTTCCGTTAATTAATAAATCAATGATTTGGCTCCTGGAGTTTTCTGTGCGATTTGATTTTACAGGTGTATGTCGCCACCCAGCGGACATATGAAAGAACTGCTGTTCTCCAATATGCACCAACAATAAGGATCGTTCCAAGTTAAATGTGTAAAAATAATTTTAAAACATCACCGATTAGGTTTGATTGGATATCATGGGTTGATAAGATAAGGATATGATGGATATGATAAACTGCTATAAAAGTAGGACTTGCATGAGGAACAGTGCATTAAAATGAATTAGACTTTATTAAAACTACCAAATCCAAACTAGTAATGCGGATGTTATTTCGGTTCAGCGAGGCTAAGAGAAAATCAAAGCAACGCTGAGACGGATCCAAATGAAGTTCTAAATCTAAGACCTCCTGCTAGAGAAGGTCTGACCCGCATTCAAATGCCGGAGGGGCGTTTAACCGGCACGACCCCGCGCACCAACCTACCGCGGTCTCGACGACCTGGACTATGAATCATCCACCCCCCCTCTCTCTCTCTCTCTCTCTCTCTCTCTCTCTCTCGCTCAAACCAACACATAATCACCAGGGCCTAAAATATAATAATAATAATAATAATAATAATAATAATACATAAATCTTTAATAATACATTAAATAATAACAGGCCGAAAAATAGCCTGTCTACTATTCGATTAGATTAGGTTAGATTAGATTAGATTATTTTATATTATATTATCCTATTTTAACAGAAATGCACAACAGGCTGTCTGTCTCAAGCAGAAGATTGAAGCTATGTGTCTTGAGGCAAAATCATTGGTTTGTTCGCATGCGAAATATTATAGGCAAGCTCTGCCCCCTGGTGGACTGAAACAAACCTCGCATACAATAAGGCTATATGGACGGCAGATTAGGCTACAATATGCGCCGTTCAATTTGGGGAAGCGATGGCCCAGGATCCTCTCAGCAAGGCAAGTCGGTAAAGGGAGTAATGCTATTTTGTCAGTGGCCCAAAAGGCTCACGCCATTCTCTACAGTTAAACACATTCGTATTGGTACCAACAGAAACAGTTAGCTGTATGGGTTAAACTACAACACTGTAGTGGTTAAGGCACATTAAAAATACATAAAAAAACATTATGCAAAAATAGCCTATATATATATTAGGTCGATAGGCCATTCGCCTATATGGGCTGTGCTGCTTCGTTGATTTAAAGTCAATACACGTGCTCACCAAATCGTTTCAAATTGAGCTACGTTATAGTTTCGCTGAACAAGTTGCTGACGTAAACCTACAGGCTATCTACACACTATCTGCCGTTGATAGGCGTCGATAGGCTAACCTATTCAATGGGGAGACCGGGGCAATTGAAACTTTCTCAATTACTTCAATCAGAAACAAGCAAGCGATACAATTGTATAGGATTATCTCATGCTGTTGATAAAAAGAGCATGGTAAATTAAACTCTGCAAAAGCTTTCAACAAAAAAATCTCCTGCTGTCTAAAATGTAGATGCATGCCAATTAAACCTATACATTTGATGTAAAAGGTTACTGTTTACAAAATAACATGAAAAACGTATGATAGCCAGTTAAGTTTAATATTACAGTATAGGCTTACGTCTGGAAGCCCAGAAGCAGTCTAGATGTATTGTATAGGCCTACTAAGGAACGCGGTGACTGCTTAGACAGGCCTAAACAAATGCGCTAAAACTATAGCCTATCTTATATTTGTATGCCCATACCGGCGTTGTGCCAAAAAGTGATTTCCTGACAGAAAGTGATTTTGCGCGTCTACAGCTACTGTTTTCTTGATCAGTAAGTCAAAACTTGCGAATTAATATGAGTTATTGTCTACGATAACAGCGAAGCTGTCTTTGTGACATTTATGCTTTGGCCATATAAATGTTTGCAGTTTTATAATAATTCACGACAAGTTATATAGGCAATGTGCTACTATTTAAGAGGTTTGTGTGTGTGTTTGGTATGTAGACGTGTAATATCATTGTTTATATTTCAAACATATTTACTAATGGATTATATATCAAATTAACAGACTGCCGTCCGCGGGAGCGCACAAAATCACTTTCTGTCAGGAAATCACTTTTTGGCACAACACCGGTACACAAACTTTTTTCAATATTATTTTTTAATCACACATGAATTAAGGGAATTTTTAAGGGAAAACATTTCTCCTCAAAGATCTTGCTGTAGATCTGACAGTTACGAGTGTTAGCTAACAAGAGTGAAACAGCAAGATTTAGTAAACAAGAAACCCAAAAACCCACCACATCCTCTTCTGTTCCATTGTTCCATGTCTGTCTGCCACTAAGGCCACTGATAACCTGTTGTAGTCTGCGCTTTAACGTGATTGACAGGAGAGGTGATGACGGGTGGAAGAGTTGGGTTTGATGTTGAGATACTGTCGGTCTGGGTGTCATGAGCATAGTTAGGTGTGTTTTTTTTATGTAATCCGCAGTTACAGACTAAAATTATACTCAGTAACATACTTTTTGGATTACTTAAATTTAGAACATAATCTGATTACTTTTATGTGTTTTTCTTCTGATAACTTCCTTTGTAAATTTAAAAGTAGTCCTAGAAGTAATCATCTAATTTTTAAAGAATACCTGTAATCTGATTCCACTATGTTAGTTGGTAACCGTAATAGATTAGTTAGTTTTGTGTTTACAGTACGTGTACAGTAATCAGTTACATCCCAACCGTGCAGCAGTTGAAGTGTACTCAGGGGTAGGAGGCACACAATGAGCAGGAGTGGCCCCAATATTTTTAATTTGGCATGGGATTTTAGATTTCCCTGTTTACAGGCTTGACACAAATACAGATTACCTACCTAATGTCTTAAATAGAGTACTTGGCTTTGTTTGCTGTACAGTATGGTGATGGGAATTACATCTTCTTGAAGGGAGATGAAAGGTGTGGCTCCGTTCCCATCCGAGAATCGTTCTTTTAACCTTTTTATGTATTAGGGTGCGAGGGTTGTTAATATGCAAAATAATCACTAGATCAGATTCAATGTGAGACATCTCACCAATATAATTTCATTTCAAGTGCATGGAAAGGTTCAGCAGCAATACATTTCTCGTATTGCCAGACCGGCCAATGATCTGCATTGCAACATCACACAAGGTGAAAACATGATACGCCAGATGGACTGTTAGACACACGTCCATCGACACCATTTGAAAATGGCAGGCACCTGGGCCGTAGCTAAGTGGGGGTCAGGGCCATTGCAATCGCTGGCCACCCCACTGCCCCCCCCCCCCCCCCACTGGCCTCCCTCAGGAGTAATTACGATTTTGCATTGGTCTATATTTCGTTTCATATCTTCAGAAAGGTAAATGCTAAAAGCTCAAGGTTTTTTGGCATAGTAGGGATCTACAACACGGCGACAAAGTCAGACATCAAATATTCCTTGCATAATGGTTTCTATTCATGGCGTAGGTTTATATTTCGTGTCATATCTTCAGAAGGGTAAACCCACGTTTTTTATTGCCATAATCCAAACACTATGCTGAAGAGATTGACAAATGCCTTGTGTTATTGCACATAACAGAGACTTTGCAACACCACGGCCAAGTCGCGCCTATGATTGCAACTGGAATATTCTTGGCTTCACTGCAAGTATGAAATAGGAGCTTGTGACGTGAGATCAGGATGATCCCTCAAGATCGCTTATGTTTGGATTCATAGCACAAGTAGGTTTGTGTGTGGTTTCATTGAGATGCACAATGCATTGCTGCCTATATGGTACAGAGTTCCAGTGTTTCACCCACAGAAATACAGTATAGGTATTGCTCCACTAGACTTTGTGTTAGAGTAAAGCAGTAATAGAATATGGCATTATCATGAACAATGTACTACAGTAATACTATTTATTTGGTTATTTATTTTATATTTACTATATAGTAAATTCACGTAATTGTCAATATTTAAAAATTTTTGACATATTTATTTACAAAAATACCAGAATAAAGCTAGATTATTCAAAATAATGCCTACATACAGTACACTGAAGTCACGGTTTGGTTCATACCGCGGTACAGAAGTCACGGTTTGATACATTTTTGGTACAGCGGTGACTGTTTTTTTACACAAATACCTTACTAACTTATAGCCTATACAACCTCGCTTTAAAAAATATATTTTTTACGTTCCATGACATAGAAATATACGGTATATAAGAGCAGAAATATACAAATATGTTTTATTAGACCAGCCATGCTCCCTTTCAAGGTGGTCTAGTGAGGCTAATGTCCTGCTGCTTTGTCAGTAAATCTACCCATGTAGGACAAACGGACCACATCTAGAGCCTGTCCTTGACAAAGACAGACTCACAAGCTCCTTCCCACCCTTCTCAAAGATGCAGCAGGTTAGTACAGGAATAAAAAACTAAAACACAATAACAAACCAGAAAGAAGGGGTGATCGCTGTTTACTTCCATGAGGTCCAGCCCAAACATGTACATACAGCCATAATTAGTTTTAATTTATTTAATTTAGTGCACCTGAAAAAAACTACTCAAAACAAATGAACAGTGAAAGCACATTCAACTGTAAAATGTACCTACGTTTTTTTCACAATATTTCACTTACACCCTAGGAGGGATGTGAGCGTTCGCTTGTCATTCACAACACAAGACGACATAATGAGTTTACTTGCAATACATAATGTGCAAAATAATAGTTTTCTCTTAAATTGTTTCTGTAATTGTAAGAAGCACGATTAAAATCTGATTATATGCACAGTCCTGGTTAGGCTATCTATATATTTGGCGTTATGTGTTAGCATAATGGTAAATCAAGACCATTTCTTAGGACAAGCAGCACTTATTATCTTACCTGCCCAGCTGTGAGTTAAGGTAGGAAAAGCGGTGGGTCTTAATGGATTTCGTTGGCCTCTGATTGGTCACATAGTTAATTGGCTCTCCTGCTGCTCGGCTGCGCGATTTGCATCGTCGCACTGCTGACGTCACGTGAGTGTGGTTCGAGAGCCCGAGGCTGCAGGACGACATCTTGTTCCTCGGTTTGTCGTTTCTGATAAACAGTGACGGCGAGCAGCGGCGTGTCGACGAGCTGACAGATACAATACTAGTAGGACCCAACGTGTGGAGAGACGTGTAAAGTGTCGCTGCGTTAAGTTGTTTGCAGCGTATGTAGACTAGCCTGCTAGTGTCAGCACAGTCAGCTAGCCGACTGCTATATAGATGCTAGCTAGTTAGCATTACCTAACTAGCCTCCGCCTGCTCTTTATCATTTTCTCTGCCTCACACATAGAATGGCTTTAAAGCGGATCCACAAGGTAAATCGATCCCATCGTATTATCATATAACTACTGAAGTCGAAACCCTGAGATGTTAAATACAGATTTAAAGCTAATGGTTACTTTGTTTGAGAATGCAGGCTGTAACGTTGGCGTGTTCTGTATTATTCGCCTAAAGCACCAACTCGTTTTTATTTCCATGTTTAACCTAAGCTAAATGTAACCGCTGTATCTGTATAGTTTGTCGCCAAGGTATTTCTTTTTCAGACCAGAACATATTCATTCTAAATTTTAATGTGATGAATATAGCGCCCCTGTTAACCAGGCCAGAATCCCCCCATTACCAGTTTTTCCCAATATGGTGATATTGACAACTATCTGCGTATCGTGTGTAGATATACTACTTTATAAAACGGTGTATTTGTTAATACTCCGGGTTTTAGTGTTAACTGTATGTTCTATTGAGGGTCCATTTTATACTATGTTTGTCGTCTCTTAAATAACTGCGAGCCAGATGTCAAATTGTGTTACGACAATTTTTCTGCCGAGTGACTCTGAAAGTTGAGCCGGGAGTGCTGGGGTGCATGTCACATACCAACACACAACAACATTCAGTTAGCCTTTCCTCCAAGATGAAATCCAAACCCTGTCATACTAGTAGTGTCTTTAACTGCCTATGCCTTCGCTGGTTTCTCTGTCCCTGTCTGAGGGTGTAAAAATAGCTTCTGCTGTGGTACTAAACATCTATAAAGAGCTGTGTGGGCCTGAACCATCTAACTAAACTAGCCTGGCATCTAAGGCAATGTGTTCACTAAGAGATATGACATATGCGTGTGATGTAGTACATTAGATCAGCATCTACCTTTTTATGGCTACACCTCAACCTAACTTGTTTGGCCGGTTTTGCATTTGTACATGCCATGCCGGTAGTGTTTTATAGTCAATCATTTTGTTGACTTAACATATTTGGCTGTAACTCATCAAACCTTGTTTACAAAGTTACTAAGTGCTTTGTCTATAGTAGGATACACATAGTGGTTTTTAATTGGAATTGGTATATTTATTAATAGCTTGGTTGTTTAGCTCTAGGGGATACTAAATCACTGGAATAAAATATTTTTCATCACTGGGACTTTATACATACAATCACTTCTTTGCAAATGAGTGGAATTTTTTTTTCTCAATCTACACTCTAACAGTGTGGGTATTTATCAACAAAAAAAAATCGATTTTTAGTATTGTGGATCAGTCAAATTGGCTTATCAGGCAAGATTAAGGTAATAAGGCAGTAATTTCAGGTGTCATTTTGACTATTGGATGTGTTCTCCTGATCAGAGTAGAGCTGTAACTTTAATTTGTTAAAAGCCCGGTAGGATCGGTCATTCTCGAGAACACTTGCTAACTTTGACCTCAAATCAAAACTATATCCCTTAATCTACAG
>JAODLL010003624.1:0-11622 GCA_026546735.1 Forbesichthys agassizii
GTGTGCATATATATACATACGTGCGTGTGCATATATATACATACGTGCGTGTGCATATATATACATACGTGCGTGTGTATATATATACATACGTGTGTGTGTATATGTATGTATGTATGTATAATGTGTATATATGTATGTATATAATGTGTGTGTATTCTCATATTTACTACATTTCTTTCAACAGTCTCTAAAAGGGAAAAGCAAAAGTAGCCATGACCTGCTGAAGGATGATCCTAGGCTGAGCTCTATCCCAGCAGTTGAGAAGTAGGCAACAACTACTGATCTACTGATGTCATTGTGACCTTTTTGCTGTGTGTATCTATTTGCAGAGAACTTTTAAAATTATAGTAATATAGCCTTTCAAAACAGCAAAACCCTCAAGGACATCTTACATTATACATATATAAAGCATTTGGTTAAAGCTACTCTACTAACCTTAACCCATCCTATATCCCTTGTTTGACCATTAGATGGCAGCACATGTTTGTAAAGAATCACGCCAACCCCTCCCAATGCTTCTTACAGACCAGTTTAATAAATCACCAATGTTATCAGTACATCTAATTAGATCAACTGGTAGAGCATTGCGCTTTTTCGTGTGTAATACTGAACTTGCGGGTTCCAAACCACATAAATACAGTTGTTTTTTTTTGGCTCAGTGGACAAATTTAATATGTTCAATAGGATACTTGCATATTGCCTTTTCGTATAACATAACTTTTGGACTTGTTATAAATGTATTCTACAAAGTCCGTAGGCTAGGCTACTCCTTATGTCTGCATCGTTTTATATTTAATAAAGTGTAAATATGAAATTAATCGTATGAATAACTCAAAGCCACACTGATCTAAAGTAGGTTGTTTATTTCATGCCAGACAGAGGGGTTTGTAATCTGCCATTGCCAGTATTGTCCAGTTTCGGAAAAATAAAATACATTTGTATTACCGTATAATCTAGCCACTGCAGACTCACCTGTCCAACCCACCCACATCTAGTAGCCGCATAATAATAATAATAATAATAATAATAATAGCTGCAAGCAGCAATTAGGGGTCCAAGCAAGCAAATCGCAAGACGAGGATTGGCCACGTAAGCCAGAGAGTAGGCCCGACAATTGTATTTTACAGTAATGAGCGTTTAAACAGATTTTTCAAAACAACACCCCCACATGGCTGATCGGCGCCGCACACCGCAGGCTTCTTCCTCGTCTTGTTCGGACCATGGACACGAAGTTTGGTGACAATGGGACAAACAGTATTTGAGAAACTCCCTCACTTCCTGTGAAATTGTAAGATGCAGGAAGTTGTTGGTAGTTGACATATTCAGACCTCCACGGCACTTTATTACGATCACGGTTACCAAGTTTAGTGACAAGTTCAGACAATCGGTTGCTAAGAAACTCATGGGCTACAACGGGGAAATAATTTTGCAAATCAAAAATCCACCAAATAACTTTTGGTAAGCTTCACGTATAGATCGCCTACGCCAAGTTTCAGGAAAATTTGGAAAAAATTGCGACCTGTGATAAATTTGAGAGATTTAACAGGAAGTTGAATATGGCGTAAATACAAAAAATTGGAAAATAATATTCCAAGAGGCAATTTTGTTTACCATATTGCCTCTTTACATTGGGAGATGGTTTTGGTGATTTCAGCTCCAAGAAGGACAAAGATATTGCAGTTTGAAAATCTCAAGTTTAACGACACACTGTAGCGCCCCCCAATGGCCAATCTCGCCCAAACTTTTACTGGTTGTTAAGGGCCTATAAGATTTTATACTGATCAAGTTTCATGACGGTCAAGCATTTTTAAACTCTTCAATTGATAGCTTGAATTGGATTGGATTCAAATGGTATGGAATACCAATTCCCTATTTATTGGAGTACAATAACCTATTGCACTCATGCAACTCACCAAGTTTGGTTAAAATATCTGCTTGCGTTGAGGAGTAATGAGCCTTACAAGTGGCATTTTGGTATAGAGCCCCCCTATTGCAGATTAGTTCCAAACATGGCAGGACTCTTCTGGTCCTCCTTCCGAACATGCAACACCGTTTGGTGCCAATCAGACAACAGTATTTGAGATTCAACCTCAAATCCCAAATGGCGACATCAGTGTAATTTTTGATCAACTTTAGTAGACAATTATGCGATTCACTTTTATTTATTTATTTTTTTGTTTTTTGTTGCATGTTTTGTCAAGCTTGTCAAGCTTTGTCAAGATCCTAATGGCAGGTTTCGATAAGATTGGACCAAATTTGCCACCGAAGATACATTTGAGAGTTTTTTTCACAAAATCCAAAATGGCGGAAAATCTAGTTGTCGCAAATTGAAAGGCTCATTCCATGAAAACTAAGTATTTCTAGTTGTTCTTGGAATTAGTCGAGGTGACCTGGAGAAGTTCACAGCCGTTCAAAGCGAGCTGTTCGCTTCATGGTCTGTAATGCCCACGTGGAAAAAAAAGGCGGAGAAACATGTGAATGAGAAAACATCCCAGGTGCAATGTAGTTTTGTGTATAGTTTGTTTGGTTAACGCCTTTGAGGATATGCCCGCCCATAGCGCGGCATACTGTTGTGCTATTTAGAACGATACCTGCAAGAACAAGCAATTTATGTCGGGGCAGTAAGAAAGAAAAAATGTGTGGTTCCTGGATGCACAGAGGAGAACTGGAATGTGGATTTACAAAAAAAGTGGCTAATATTTATTTTTTGGAAATGTACCTGAAGGTTTTAGGTCAGGATTATTGTTGTGCTCAGCGCATTTCAGCCAGGACAGATTTCTCAACTTTGGGCTTTATAAGAAAGGATTTGCTACTAAATTAATCTTGAAAGATGGAGCGGTGCCAACTATGAAGTCGATTGCCTATACCACGGCAATCGACGATACGCAAGTAATATGTTTAAAATGTATCCTACCTACTAGCACCATAAACATAGACTGTTAATTTGGATATTATATATGATTTCAACTGACTGGGCCTTGGTTTGTTTGCATGACAGCCCATATCTTCTAAAGTATAGCCTACTGTTTATGTGGGCTTTAGACTGTAAATGTATCATTGTGCTTTTTAGTTTGGGTTATGAACAGCAGCATACGCATGCCGGCAGCTAATACAAAGCCGGCGAACCGGCATTTTATAAATAGAGCAAATCTAACTGTAAAGTAGCATATTGTTAGGAAAATTAGCTTCAAGTTTCCTGGACTTTTGTACACAATATTCAAAATGGCGAAAAATCTAGTTAGGCGGATTTCAAAATGGCCTTTTGCGAAGTTGTAGGGCATGAAAAGAGCTATTTTATGACCCCTTGATGGGGTCTGTAGGTTAAAGTTAGCAGGAGATATGCCCGTTTGAAAATCACACCTTTGACCTGTTGGTGGCACTAGAGATTTAATCTCGGCATGTTGTAATTTGAGATTTTTTCCTAATTGGGTGAGTATCTGCCTATCTGACAAGTTTCATGCAAACGACGCATGTGGAACATGCCGAAACCTGAAAATCCGGCATAATAATAATAATAATAATAATAATAATTATTATTATTATTATTATTATTATTATTATTATTATTATTATTATTATTATTATTAAAGCTGCAAGCAGCGTTGATGGGTGTCAAGCAGATAGCATAGTCTGATTGGATGACCTTGGAGGAGGAAGTAAGAGATCAGAGTTAAGGTGCAAGAGATAAAAGATGTATTTTCCACATAGACACGTTTTACATGATTGTCTTTGCAAGTGCATTAGGTGTTGAGGTCTGACAGGACATAAATCTAACGGATTATTCCTGCTCACCCTCTCTCCTTATATGAAAAACTACGCCTATATGTATTAACTAGCCTAATAGAGAACCTGTGGAAACAAGGTAAGACAGTGAAATTGATGACAATAAAGATTTTGATAGCTATATCAAAAATCTATGAGAGCACTCCCTGCCGAGTCCAAAGACATGTCTAAGTACTCTCTATGTCAAATGGTTAGCGAGTTAAAGCTGTTTAGGCTCTGAACCAATCAGAAACAAACATTGCTAAAAGTTCCAATCAACGATAGCGCACGCCTTACTTAAGTCAGAATATGTGTCATACTACTCTGTATGACCAACATATATAGCTTTTTAAGCTCTAGGCCAATCAGAAACTAGCATGGTTAAAAAGCACCAAACAATAAGGGAGGACTTTCTACGGAGTCCAATGATTTGCCTAACTACTTTCTATGACCTTTCTATGACCATGTGAGTTAAAGCTGTTTAAGCTCTTGGCCAATCAGAAATGAGCATGGCTGAAAAGCACCAATCAATGATAGAGGACTTCCTACCGAGTCCAATGATGTGCCTAAGTACTCTCAAGGACCAACAGTGAGTTATATCCATGTAAGCTCTTAGCCAATAAGAGAACAACATGGCTAAAAAGCACTAATAAATTATAGAGCACTTCCTAACGAGTCTAATGACTTGCCCACCTACACTCTGGAAATAATGATTGGTAAATTATAGCTATTTAAGCTCTCGGCCAATCGGAAACATGCATGGCTAAAAAGCACTTAGCAATGATGGAGGACTTTCTACAGAGTCCAATTATGTGCCTAACTACTTTCTCTGACCAACGGTAGGTGAGTTAAAGCTGTTTAGGCTCTCAGACATTCAGAAATGAGCATGGCTGAAAAGCATCAATCGGGGATACAGGACTTCCTACTGAGTCCAATGATGTGTCCAACTACTCTTTTGGAGTAATGGTTGGTGAGTTATAGCCATTTAAGCTCTCGGCCAATCAGAAACGAGCATTAATCAGGGATAGAGGACTTCTTACCGAGTTCAATGATGTGCCCAACTACTCTGTTGGAGTAATGGTTGGTGAGTTATAGAGTTTGAAGCTCTCTGCCAATCAGAGACAAGCATAACTAAAAAGCACTAATGGGAGATAGTAGAATAGAATGTTAAGAGAATTTCATACCGGTACCTATAATGTGTCTCACTACTCTCTAGGACTAACGTCTTATCAGCATTGAACTACAAATTAATGATCCTTACTACTACAAGTACTCTGATGTACTTTGTAGTACATTGTAGTACTCTGAGTTTTTAAAGTACTTTAAATTGGCTATATTAATAAGTCTATATGTGGTCACTTACACATGTGATGAAGTGTTGAATGTACATAAACAATAGAAAAATGCAGTATATGAAGCCTGTATTTCACACGTGGCTTGCTGACCTCATGTGGTTGTTTGGTTGTATTACTACACCCACTTTTAAGCTAAGTGGAATATCTAGGAGACAAATTTCAGGCGGTTCCAGCCATTTCGTTAAGACTTTTCAATGTTTTATCAGCGAACTAGAAATGGAAGCTGCTTACTACTACAAAGGACTCTGAAGTGAAAGTACTTTGAGTATATAAGTACTTGTATGAATAAAAGTATATATGTGGTCACTTACACGTGATGAAGTGTTAAAGGTACATAAACAATAAAAAAATGCAGTATTATGAAGTCTGTTTTCCACTTATGGCCTCTTGCTGCCCTCATGTGGTTGTTTGGTGTTACTACAATCATTTTCAGTTAGTGGTAGATCTAGGAGACACATTTTACGCTGTCTCAGCCGTATCATTAGGACTTTCAACATTCTTTTTCAGATTTGAATCAAAGAACTATCGGTAGTCTAAAATGCTCTGAAATCTGATATTTACACAAATTGCATAGGACAAGACAAAAAATAGAATATTTTTCATTTTATCCGTAATATAGGAAATAAAAATATTTGAGACATTTGACAATATGATAGCTTCATCACACGCAAGAGGCTGCATCATTTGAAACCAAGCTCATTGATATATGGCAGTTACGTCAGTAGCTGTTGACATTTTAAAGCTGTAATGTTCAACTGATGACTGTAGCGCCCCCTATTGAGCAATCTGGACGAAACTTTTTATACACCATTCTGACACGTACGCCTTCATACACATAAAGTTTCATGATTGTGTGACTTTGTTAACCCTGGCTAATTGCTTTTGAAAGCTGATTGGACGAATATTTACTTGTGGTGACCACGCCCATTGGCCAATCAATGTAGTTTATCTTGAGCAGATAAAGGCTTCGAAGTCGAGTGGATTCCCATTAGTTTAGTTAAAATCGGACACACGGTATAGGATCTGTTACCATTGTTGTGTTGCTTTTTTTTGGTATAAGGCCAAATTGATAAAACACGAGAGGATATCTTCTGAAGAGCAATTCGAAATTCTTTGGTCAACTTTTGCTTATTGTCGTTTGTAGAATAGAGATCAGCCTTAGTTTGGTTAAGATTGGACAAATGGCCTAGGAGGAGATGTTAAACGATTTTTCACAAAATTCAAAATGGTGGAAAATCTAGTAAGGCGGATTTCAAAATGGCCTCTTGCAAAGTTGTAGGGCATGAGAATAGCTGTCATTTAATGTTTTTACCCAGTATTGCGACTCCTTGAGGTTCAAGTGCTCAGTCATCATTGGTGTGGCCTCTGGATTTAGTGTTAAACATGTAAACCATGTTTGGGGAGAACTGACTAAAAGGTTTAGGAAATATGCTTACTTCCTGTGTTGGTGCAGTATGCACTAACATGTTTATGCACTAATATGTTTGTCCAGTTAGGGTAACAATGTGTAAAATTTCAGAAATCTTCCTACGTCCTATCTTACAACCAGCGCAATGCGGCGCAAAGCAGGAGCTCAAATGTCTTTGCTAGTTTGACCAATGCAGTTGTCATTTTCCCATCTAGCCCACTTGTTGATTAAACAGCAAACGCACTTGCGCCCATTTTAGCGCCCATGCTGGTCTAAACATGAGGTGTGGTCTAGTGCATTGCTAAAGCTAACTTTAGGCAGTTGAAAGTGATTGCGCGATTGACCATCAAATACCTGGTCTAAAGTCAGTGCGAGGTGCATTCTCAAGATAATGTTGCCTATGGCAGGTGGACAACGTGTGTACACTCTGCTTGTTACACATATAGGTACGTGTAGGAGCACATGCATATGCAAAGGATTCAAAATTAATACAGAGTACAATGTGAAATATTCTTTGTGTGTAACCTACAGCTGAGGCAGTTGAGCCAGTTGTGGTACGGGCATCTAGTAAGGATGCCCCCTGGGCGCCTCCCTTGGGAGGTGTTCCAGGCACGTCCAGCTGGGAGGAGGCCTCGGTGAAGACCCAGGACCAGGTGGAGAGATTATATCTCAACACTGGCCTGGGAACGTCTCGGGATCCCCCATTCAGAGCTTGCTAATGTGGCTCGAAGGGAAGTGTGGGGTAACCCTTGCTGGAGCTGCTGCTCCCGAGATCCGACTCCAGATAAGCGGGAGAAGATGGATGGATGGATGGTGTAACGTACAGAAACATATTTTTGGGATCTCACTATTGCGTAGATGGTCTGCTCCAGTGCTTACACATAGACCGGTATATCAATCCACTTATAATGCAAGCGTGTCTGGAATTGTAAAGGGAATGGGAGATGGGAGATGGTTTATCGTATGTTACGCCTAAAACACATCCATGAATAGTAAAGGGTGAATCCAACTCTTTTAAACATGCACCCGGTGCACTGACTGTTTATCTACAGTTAAAATTGCAAACGTGTATAAGCCAATTTCGACCATGTGCTTGGATCGTTGAAATAGGGCCCATTTTCTCAAACGGTTCATGGAATGTAAACGACTATCAACAGAATATAGAAATAGATTTATACTATGATTTAAAGTAGCATGCTAAGCTGTTGTGTAGCAGCAGACCTAAACGAAGCAGCAAGCTAGAGTTGGCTTGTTAACTACCGGTACTTGTATAATTCTACAAGCGGCATCTCATGCATTGAATATTACACTGAATATCATCACGGCCTTGATTATTTTTAGCATTGGGTTAGATGTGAAACCTATAAACTCACCGACACTAAATTAATTCTAAATAGTCACTAGTATATTATACCTTGCATCAACATGCTGAAAAGATGTCCTCTAATCTCTGTGGTTCTTCAAGTCTTCGATATTTAAATTTTTTAGATTTATACTATGCCTAGATTATAATTTCTACCAAGGATAAGTTTCCTGTTGGTATGCCAGCCAGATAAATTGTGTAGCCTATAACCATATGTCCACCAACCAACATGTGCGTTTGACTTGATCTTTTCTGGCTAACAATAGTACATCTCATCTTAAACATATGGCATCTGTCCTTTTCCATATCTCTAAAGTTTACGTTACTGAATATACATTTTAGTTTGATGGAAGAAAAACTGGTATATCAATACCGGTACACCAAACTAAGTACCGGTAAGGTAATGTAGATGTTTAGCTAGTGACTAACATTTGCTTTAAGATGTGATTAATGTAATGCGTCCGTGAAATCGTGTGGTATCAATGTAATGTGACTGAAGTACTTTTAAGAACCTTTGAATTGACGTAGGTGTGCTTGTTGATGTAGACTGTGCGTATTTTTGAATGTTGTTTACTTGCTAAACTTTATTTAGCTATTAATTCAAGTAACATTTGCGAGAATACATTTGTACAATAAATCCAGTTATTCATTTCATACTGTTATTAGCCTACCGGTACCGTAGCTCCACATTGAAATAAGATAAAAAAGAACTGATTGAAATTTGCAAAATAGGACTCGTATCAAAGAAACCTGCAAAACCCGAGCAACACATCAACTTAAGATCAAACTATTGTTTGCAATCAGGAAAAATTGGCTTTTCACTTGAAACTGTTAGCTGCAATGGTGCCCCCGCAGGGCCGACCAGAGCTCGACAAACTGCGGCGCAGACACGTGCAAATCGCACCAAGTTTGTTTGAAATAACTGTTTGCCTTCCATAGTTATGTGCATTTCAATTGCTTTTCTGGAATTGCGCCCCCATGTGGCCAGTTGGAGCCTGTGGTTTCATTTGGACGTACGGTCAGTGAGAAACAGCGCCACTTCCTGTTTGGCGGCTTCGCCGACAAATTCTGTTGCCTCTGACGGACAGATGGAATCGAAAATCAAAACCCAATGGCATATTATTTGTGAGGGCTGGTCTGATAAGCATGTGTGCTTATTTTTGTGAAGATTGGAAAAAATGTGTGGCCTTTGATCATTTTTTTATCTTTTTCAAAAAATTCAAAATGGCGGAAAATGTAATAGGCACATTTAAAAATGGTATCTTGCAAAGTTATTCAACATTAGCTTCTGCATCATTTGACACCAGTTGCATGTTTCTAGGTCAATTAGGGCCAATGTTACGAGCCTTTGAAAAGTGCAAATTTTAGCTGATGATGGCGCTAGAGACATTGGAGTATGGACATGAAAATTGATGTGCTCTGTTACGAAATATAGCTCTATCAGTGTGCCAAGTTGGGAAAAAAGTGACCAGGTAGATTTTGCTGTACCTATGATTATTACGGAAGAGTAATAATAAACAGGCCCATTAAGCTTAATAAGCCTCATTGAGTTCAATGTCAAGTTTGACAATGCTGTGGTTACAATGCAGGTTACAAACAGGGAAAAGTTTAGATGAATGTGACAGAGATCGTTTGTCCCCCTTGGGGAATCAAAAACAAATCTCCCACGCAAACAGTGGCCAAGGCAGGCTAAAACCCATGAGCTCTAGCCTGCGTCGCCATAGCATCCTATAAGGTGTCGGAGAGTGAGGAAACTTCACTGCGCAGCTACCTGCTGGCCACCGTCCATATAGGCTGTGGTCAGATGGCTAACAGCGAAGCAATTTTTTGCTATATATTGTTTTATCAGTACAGATGCACAAGATGATGGTAAAACCAGTGTGGCTCTATAATCACCTCTGTAGCTGCATAGCCACTGTTCCAATTAAAGGATATAAGTAGTACTAAATAGTGATGATGACTATAACATTTATAAAATACCCAGGTAAATATGCAGATCCTCCATGCATGGTGCAGCCAATCACAGGGAGCAGTTAGGGGTTAGGCATCTTGCTCAAGGATGCTTACAGGCAGACCACTAGACCATCCTGCCCCACACGTTTAAGAACATTTTGAACATTTTTAGCCTACATGGGTGGGAAATACATTTGCATCACACTGACTTTAGCTACACGTGTTCAATACCAATCGCTGACTGATGAGGAATACTTGCTAGACGTTAATGGTTTATATAAACAATGTTATAGGCGTACTTTATGATCAAGCTGTTAAACAATTGTCAACATAATCATACTTAACCGATTGCACAATAAATGTAATGTAACACAAAATGCTGGCAGTTTACACTATTTTGTAAAACATAAGCTACAACATTTGACATGCAACTGATGCCATTATGATAGGTTATAATCATTCATTCAAGTACAGGTAGCCTGCAACACATATCCCACACAGAAACGAAACACAAATTAGATTGCCCATCACTACGAAATAAAGGAAGAATTTAGACTACCGGTCGGGAACACAACGGGAGAAGGGATTAAACATATCGGGAGTGTTGATTGGACTTATTGCACATGTCCAAGTCAATAAAGTAGGATGCATTAGCTGGCGTTTAACTAAAGTACCTAACGTGAAAACGTATAGGCTACAACTTGTAATTCAGGACGTTTATGGGTTGCTTTCAAACATTTGCAAGACTATTTGTGATGGTAAAGCCCCACAAATTATTAAATAAACAAACCGATGACCCCATATCATACTATTGTATGCCTATTAACAAACATGCTGAACTGTAACTTGCTGCACGGCTGTTTTACTGTTTCCTATAACTTCGGCACCAACGTTGATGCGTTTTATAAAAACAAACGGTGTCTGGCTCCTATAAGCAGGCAAAAACATGACCATCCGGTGCTAAAGTCGGTGGCTCTGCGGAGAAGTCACAATTGTGAACATCTTTATCCTATTTCAATCTGAACCGGCCAGAATTAGAACCGGCTGGTCAAGCCTGAAAAACCTGTGGATTTTACAGCCAGCCAGTGACATTTTAAGAATACGTGACTAAAAGCTATTTTATTACAATTGTTAAGTCAAATCCTGCATTTACGTTTCTTCAAAATATATAATAAAATGATAAAATTAAATAAATAAATAAGACAGAAGTAAAAGGAACTACGTAAGTGAAGGGGAAGAAAAGGGGAGCGGACCAGGAAGTGAAGAAAAGAACAATGGAATTAGACGTCTATTTGTACAGGCTACGGTAGCGATCTTGTGTTAAGTAGTTAAAGAATATCAGATACATGTTATATGCGTGACTAGAAGAGGAGGAAAGGAGACGATGTTGGGACGAAAAGAAAGTTGAGTGAAACGGGAAGCATCAATGTATTGATGACTTCAGGGATGCAACTGGTATGATTAGAAATTATTTATGATTTAACGCGTATCTCTTGGTTTTGTAGGTTATTCCAAGATAATTGTTTGATTAGTAGTATGTATGGTATTATCAAAGTTGGCTAGCGACTAATTGAGGTAGTTAAAAATAGAATGTGTTTCGGTTCGCATTTGATAGTTAATATCTGAAACAAGTATTGCTACTAATATTTTGATAACTAGTGATAGAGACATTGTGGTTTATTTTTACATTTTCTTTCTTTCTTTTGGGAAGTTTTTCCTTGCCCGGGGGGAGGATCAGGTTAAGGGGGTGTTGTTTGTTTCCATGTGAAATGTAGGTT
>JAODLL010003625.1:0-11621 GCA_026546735.1 Forbesichthys agassizii
TCTCCCTCCCTCCCTCTCTCTCTCTCCCTCTCCCTCTCCCTTTCTCTCTCCCTCTCCCTCCCTCCCTCTCTCTCTCTCCCTCTCCCTCTCCCTCTCTCTCCCCCCCTCTCTCTCTCCCTCCCTCTCCCTACAGTGTGTGTCTCACTGCCTTCCCTACATTCCAGCGTTGCTGTCCCTCCCACCTGACAAAGACAGCATTGTGTCTCTGATGCTGTTTAATATGGTGTCCCTCGCTCTGTGTCCCTAATTCTCTTCTCTCCTTGTCTCTTCACTCCCCTCCCCTCCTCTCCTGTCTGCTCCTCTCCATACATCTACAGCAGACCCTTTTGTCCAAAGCAACACACCAGTTTTGTTCCTAAGACACCGTTAATACATATTGTCTAAGTGTCTCTCTATGTTTCCAATAAAAAGATGATTATTACATTAAAAACAAAACACAACAGAAATCCACGAGCATTGTTCCCTTCCGCACGCTCTCTCCCATTAACATAGCCATTTATTTTGACTGTCAAGAACCAGTGAGAAAGCCACGCAGGAAAGAACATTAATCGTTTGTTCAGCTGAGTGGAAGACGGCGGAAATCTATCTTAAGTATTAGTCGTGTGTGTGTGTGTGTGTGTGTGTGTGTGTGTGTGTATGTGTGTGTGTGCCTGCCTGCATTACCTTAATGGCCGTATGTGGGGGATTAACCTGTGTTTGGCTTTGCAATGGAGCTGACATGTGAGTTAATGATGGGCCACTAATCAACAGAAAGACATATTTCACAGATTGGCAAAGAACTGAAATATGCACTGAAATATGCTCTCAGATGGACAAATGAACGAACAACCAGGACAGGCAGACAGACAGGCAGACAGACAGACAGGCAGACAGGCAAGCAGACAGACAGACAGACAGACAGGCAGCCAGGCAGGCAGGCAGACAGACAGACAGACAGACAGGCACAGGCAGGCAGACAGGCAGGCACAGGCAGGCAGACAGGCAGGCAGGCAGACAGGCAGACAGACAGTGAGAAACATTGAGTAATTCAGAGATAAGAAAAGGAAACTAGGAATGCACTTTTGCAACCGGTGGTGTGTTTTGTTTGCTGTCAGTCTGATAGCAGGGAGCATTATCTGTGTTTTTGTGGTTCCACATCATGGCCCGATCCCAACTGTGCGTGAGGTAATGCATTTAACACATAATTTAAACGCTATATAGAAAATACATTAGTAAGGTATAGCATACTCAAGATTTGACTTTGTAACCTAAATATCGATATCCAGTCTGAAAACTGAAAATCTGAAATGAAAGAAATGCAAATGGTAACCCTTTGTTGACCCCAATTGATGCATGTACATGCAGGTCTAAGGACATGCTAAAAGATGCCAACTTGCAGGACAAATGGGCGTGGCATTATTTACTGTACGTCACGCATTTGGACCTACCAACCGACAGTGCTAAGAATCGCTAATCAGCCGCTAATCAAAACACTCCCACCGCCACGGTACACCCGCCCCACATCCGAATACACCTCATGAACTCTCAAAATATTTGCTAATTTCTGCTAAATCGCTAGTTAATGCGTCTTGGTAGACGAATATGGATAAATGTTTAGTCTACAGTGTAAAAAACAGTTATATTGTACGTAAATTCTTCATACCAGAAAAGCGCTTTCCATAGTTGAAGTGGGGCAAGCCACTTCTGTCATCGCAGAGGCAGTGCAGACACTGTGCAGAAAAATGACAGAAATCCCAAATTTGTGAATTAAAATGATCCAGGAATGATCAACTGCCACAGTCGACTCTTCTGAGTAACATATTGTACTAACGCGTGAATCTATTGGAGAGTCTTAGCGCAGATGAACACAAGCACACACGCACTTTGGAGAATACACATCAAAAGTTCAAAAGTCATCCAGACTAATACGCTTGCTGAGACATCTATCCACTGCTGGAACCAGGCGCGATAAAACGGACGAGAAGAAACAAGGCCCGCCCCTTGTTTCTTCTCGTTTCTGACTCTCTCTCTCTCTCTCTCTCTCTCTCTCTCTCTCTCACACACAAACACAAACACACACACACACACACACACACACACACACACACAAAACAAACCTCTCTTTATAGCATGTTTTACAACAATGTACACACATTTACAGTTTATTTTATCAGTTTAGTTTAACAAATTATGCGAATTATTTTGTAATTCAACGGTCACATAATGGAACCTCTTGTGTTACTCGACTTTTTGTATAACATATCGCCTTCTGAGCAAGGAACTCATCGTTCATATGGCATTCCAGTTGCGCTCAGGCAGGTGCGATAAAAAATGTATTCGTCAGGGCGCAGACTTTCAATCAGCGAACTATAGTAGGTCTTGGCCTACCGCACATTCCAACACGCTGCTGAGTAGCCTACATGGATACACACCACGATGAGCTTATTAAGCATTATTAGCATTAATACAAAAATCGTAATCTTAAAACTGTATAGTTCCTTCAAAATATGGTCAGCCATTGTAAGAAATACACCTTTGTGAAATTCGAATATTGACTCACTAGCTATAGCTACCCGTTCAGTGTGCAAACAAAGTGGTGCAGACCACACCACAACAAAATGAATTGGAAATGCTAAATGTGTGAGGCAGAGCTTCTGAGGGAGCACCATTGCATGGACAGGTGTTTTTGTTCAAATATCAACACGCATTCTCCAGATTCACCGACTACACTTTTAAATCAACACTAGGTAATATTATTATTATCATTATTACTTTCACGCCTTACAATTAGCACCTCCACAGACCACAGGGCCAGAGATGGACATTGAATCTCTGACTGCATTCCAAAAGGAATTCTGGAATTCCATAGTGATCCTAAGGTCTGTGGGAATTCTGGCACTGCCGTAACAGGGATTCCTCATACTCCTTTTTTGGTTAAGAGGTGTTTTGTTTCTCCGACAAATTCTTCAAGTGACATCAGGAGAAACATCTCAGTGAAATTCAGTTTGATCACTTGATTTGCTGCGGGGGCGGGAGTTAGTGTGCAGGCCTTAGAATATCATGTGACGCCACAAATAAAAAATCCTTGCCGTTGGCTTGTTAGGATTCAGTGACAGCTCATCAAAGCCATCATGGGAAAGAATAATAGGTAATGTGAAGCAAAATAGCCAAATTACTGTATATCCTCTGCCAAAATCACAGGACCGGTCACCACCCACTGCCCTGCCTGCGACTCCCCCTGCTGGTAAGCCTGTATGGAGCCTGGGTTCCGCCGCTCGGCGTCACCGGCCTTCTGAAGCTAGCGCTCTGCCCTCTACATCTCCTGACGGCGCACCTGTTTGGTTGTAAGGAAGGGGTTCCTACGGAACTTTAACTCTTCTTTCTTTTCTTTCAACCGCTTGGATGCTTCATTCACACTGCATGTTTCACACGCACACATAAACACGCTAACGTGCACAAACATGCATATGTAGCGGTGGCCAGCCGGTAGCTGTGCGGTGCTAATCCTCACTCTCCGACACCTCATAGGACGTTCTGGCGATGCAAGCCAGAGCCCATGGGTTTTTGGCTTGCCTTGTAAGAGCGTCTACTCTCTGCCTGGGAGGTCGGAGTTCGATTCCCGGAGGGGGACGGACGATCTCCGTCACACATACACACAAACACGTTGTACAATTGCACCGTTTTTTTGGAAATTCACTTTAATTATTTCTTTCAAACTGCACCAATGTGCTTTGGCAACATTGTTCCTATGTAACTTTCGTGACAATAAATCATATTTAATTTAATAGAATAAGAGAGACACACAGAGTGCCAGAGAGAGAGAGAGAGAGAGAGAGAGAGAGAGAGAGAGAGACCTTTAACCAAGCCTTTATTGGCACAATTCTCTTTTTACATCAAAAAGTTTAAAACAATCTTAAAACAAAATATATACATATACTTACACACATATGCATATCCATATATATGCACGTATATACCCATAGACATACATATACACACCCAACAAAAACAACAAACATTAGTATTATTATCATCATTACTATGACCATTATTACTAATATAAAAACATATAGACATACATACATACACATAGACACGTACTTTTCTTTGTTTTACCTAAAATGTAAATGCCAATATTAGAAACAGAGAGAGAGAGAGAGAGAGAGAGAGAGCGAGAGAGAGAACCCAACAACCGAGGAAGGCGTCTCTTCATTTGAGCGTAGACACTCCAACTCGCTGGTCGTGGTTGTAATTGCACCACAATTACAGTGCCCGAGTGTGTTGGTGTTTATGTGTGTGTGTGTGTGTGTGTGTGTGCGTGTGTGTGTGCGTGTGTGCATATGCGCATCGCAGAGACAGCTGACCACTCAGACAACTAGTCAACAATGTGGCATGGGCTTGGTCAGCCAAGATATATTCACACAAGAACGGGTAACGTGGCGGAAAACATTGAAAATATGAAAAGAAAACATTTAGGTTTATCTAACAAGGCTGAAGGTAAACAATTTTTAGGATTAAACGCCCCCCACCACCTTCTCTGACATGGGCTATTATTATTATTATTATTATTATTAAAGGTATTATTCAAGTTATTAAATGTAATGTACACACACCACATTTCACACATTGTTATAAAATACGGTACACCTACTATACAAAATTGTACAGACAACTTTTCTGTTCATGTAAATATGTATTCCTCATATTTTACAGTAACAGGAATGCAGGGTGTCAAGAAAGCCCTGTAATCCCTAAACCATTATTTAACTGCTTCTGACTGGTAAGCATAAACATCAGCCTTTCCTTTTTAACGTTAAGAACACACACACACATGCACGCACGCACGCACGCACACACACACACACACACACACACACACACACACACACACACACACACGTCTGCGGTGGGGATTATGACCATGTACACTTAACACACCGGCCATTTAGTGAGAGAGCTTAACCCACATACACAACCCCACACAATTAGACAATTACAGGTTTTCTCCATCTCAGTGTAAGTAATGCATACACAAAATATTGCAAGAATATAATATAAGATAAAAAAAAGACATGTATAATTGTGGATCAGCACTGAGACAAAATATTTGTGCATTTATTCCTGCATGTCACCTACAGTACGGGTCTGGTTAAATGACAGTGAAACTACACATATTCATATGGGACAGGGAGTTAAACTCATAACTAACTAAATTGGAATGAAGAAATGCACACTGTACATTTGATAACATTACATTTGACATTTGTGAACAGAGCTGGGTAGTAATTAACTAGTTACTGTAATATTATATTTTTCAGTAGTGTAACTGATTACTTATTTCCAAAAAAGTAATCATATTACAATTACTAATCAAAGTAATGCTGAGAAGAACAAGATATCTGGTCCTAGCAAACTTAGGGTAGGTTCATTGAACCAACCTGTCCAATCATCTGGTTTGAGAGGCTGCAATGTTTTCACTTTGGCTGATTGTTGACTCCTAAGGTTCATTATTGTGATATTATTAAATCACAATTTATTGCATAAAGTCCCGCGAACACAACTACTTCCTGGTCAGGTGACCAGTGCTGCAGCTGCCATTGGTTGAAGTTACATGAGAAAATTGATTTTAATGCAAATCTATTTATAAAGCTTGTGAAACAGGCCACTTGTCAAAATGTACTCCATTTGATGCTTAATCACATGGTATCTAAAAACGCCAAATAAAAGTATTAAAATCCATGACTTTCCATGTGTTGTAAAAATCCACCTTTGTGTCAATGGAAAAATGTATCTAAAAACAGTGACTTGATTTAATGGAAGAAAAGTCGAAGCTTAGTGGCTGTGTGAGTTGAAGTTAGTCATATTGCCCACACGTTAAAAAGCATCTGTGTTCTCTGCTCCCAAAGGCAGCGCTCTCCAACATCACCGCCGGTCTCGGTCAGATAGCAGCAGGTAGTTCAGCTTGATGACTATGTCGGCGAAGTTGGTCAGGTCCACAAAGTCTGACGTGATGATGTTGACTCCGCCCATCCCGGGTTTCTGGGCCTCCACCCAAGACATGATGGTGGGCAGGTTTCTGATAGAGTTGTTGGATAGATGGATGGATGATATATTGATATGTAGAGAACACACAGACACAGTGACTAATGCAGTGTTCTTGCAGCAGCCAGACCAAAACCAGGAAACCTGACTGTTCATCCAACAATAATAGTCCCATTGATTCACGTTTGCAAAATTAAGCCACTTCCTGTACTTTCCGCTCTGCAGTACAAATGTTTCCCTTTGAATACAGTAAGCTGGTGGAAAGGTAAATGTTAGACCGATTTAAGCATGTCTATGGGTAATTTGCAATTCCCAGAATGTTTTTAATAATTGCTTTGGAATACACTTGTTTCTTGCAGTATATATATATATATCTTATATATTATATTCTTGAGATCCAATCATGTATTATGTTACACACATCTACTTAAAGATTTTTCAATGCATTAGGTGTCAAATCCTAGTCCTGGAGGGGCACTGTCCAGCATGTTTAACACACCTGATTCAACTTAATGCTCTGCAGAAGCCTGATAATGGCCCATTCATTTGAGTCAGGTGTGTTGGAGCACAGTGACATCTAAAACATGCAGTGGTACACCAGGACCTGGATTTCACGCCCCTGTCAACAGTTTACTCTGCCGCATTCTAGTGGTTACGCAAACAATACAAAATTATAGTATATAAAGACAGCGTAACACACATGGGCATGCACACGGACACACATCACTGACCTCTCCACCAGGTAGTTGCGCAGCCCCCAGACCAAGCCCTTTGCTACGGTGTTGACCCTGGGGGTCAAAATAGCCTGGGACACATGGAATGAGCCCTGATTGGGCCTCTCGGTCAGAGTGGTCTCCAGAAACTAGACAGAAGGATATGCTTTTACAAAAAGTTGAAGGGTCCATTATAGGATATGTTAGTGTAACTGTGCCATAAAATATGTTTTTGGAGTTGTAAACCAAATAATAGGATTGGTAATAAGACCAAGTAATTTCTTCCACACATATCAGTCAGCAACTTTCCATTGAAAGCTTGTCTGTCATATGGCCCATGCCAATTGCCAGTTAAATCACTTTTAGACGACTGGGCACTTTTCAACCAATCCAACCACAGCAAAGCAAAATAGTCGAGGCAGAGCTTGGAGAACCAGGGTGGCCTCACCGGTGTAACCACGATGGAAGCAGAACCCACCCCCCAACACACACAACATCCATAGAACCCCACACTGTGCTGTACAGCATGTCGTCTACTGACCTGTATCAGCTTGGTGGGCTCAGTGGTGTTGGCCCAGGGAGCTGGGATCTTGTTTCCCGGCCACATGACAGGACAGGCCTCGGCTGTCGGGTGGTGGTAAAACACCAAAACCTGGAAGAACGAGTAAGGCAACAAGGCTGGCTTTAAAGGTGTAGTCAGCTATCGTAAGCTTAATGTAAGATAATACACTTTTTGTAAAATTCAACAAACATCTCCTTGCATTTCGCTTAAATAAATAATCTGATACTTCTACAGAGTCCTGGCTCCGTAAATAGGAACAAAACAAAGTGGCGAGCACCGCTTGTATAAACAAAGCCGTAGTACTATGCTTTTCTTCACAATGCATTTCGATGTAATGACCGCGATACTGTTTTGATTTGAGCTCGAAGTTAGCAAGAATGACTGCCTTTAATCCCCCTAATTTGCTGAGCAACTCTTTCTATTCTGTCCTGAGCTGGTCTCTCTCTTTCTCTCCACCTCTCTCTAAAATTGAAATTGCACTTCATTTAAAGTTTCAAAAGCAGATCACAGTTAAAAAATAATCTAAAAAATGTTTAACTCTTACATTGTGATAGTTTCTATCATGTTTAAGGACACTCTTTAAAACACAGCTTTATAGCAGGCTCTGCTAAGTAAACCAGTAACAGATTAGTGTCAGAAGAATAGGAAACAACTTGATGACAGAGATCTACACCCACCCCCAGCTCAGACACACCGACTAGACACACAATGAAATTAAATGGAATGATAGAAAAAGAAAACAAAGAGTTAGATTACATTAGGAAAAACGGGGTTGGGGAGGTGGGGGTGGGGTAACCTGGTACTTCTTCTCCCACAGGTAATCCAGTGTGACGTCCTCCACGCGAGCCAGCCCACACAGCCTGCTGCGGAACACCTCCTGCAGCATGTCCATGAGGTAGAAGTGATGCTCCATCTCCATGGCATAGTGGTGGTTAAAGTCCAAGAGCACCACCTCAACAGAACAGTCAAGCAATCAGTCACCCAGCCAGCGATCGATCGATCGATCTATCTATGGTACATACCATATGGTTCGTTATAGCCATCTGTGTGTGATACGTGAAAATAAAATGTCACTTGTAAACGCTTCACTTTTCATCTTTTAGTACCTCTTTCTTGTGTCTATCCAGGAATGACTTGATGTCTGACAGCCCATCCCTGACCTAAGAAGAGTAAAACAAAACAATGGCCATTTGCGGTTATAACACAACATTTTAGAAGGTCTGCTAAATAAATGCCCCTCAGAAAATAAAATAGCAGAGTTGGAGTACATATCACAATGTTATAGTTGCCTAAATACCAGAACATCTTCATTTATTTATTTTGAGCTGACATCTACTATTAGGCATAGCTTCAGGGTTGTGCCTGTGTCAGAGCACCCCTCCATATCGCACTTTCCAGATATGCCAAAGTGTCAAACACTAACAATACAGTATATTTACAGTAGTGTATTTAGCTGTTGTACCCTGGGACATATGTAGACCATATCTAAAAAAGGTTGGGTTTTTTTTCGTATTAAGAATCTAATCTCTCTTGCAAGAAAATAAAATCAGATGTGGAAGAAAATGTAAGAACAGAAAAAAGGAGAGAGAAATATTCCTAACTGACAAAATAGAATATGAACCTATCCATCCTCCTTGTTGGGAACCCCATTTCTTAAAGCAGAGGAGTGTAAAGGATCAATTACAGACTTCTCCCTATCCCACCTTGTGTCCGAAGAGGCCGTGAATGAAGTAGATTTCCTTGTCAGGCTCGCAGGGTTTAGAAGAAACTCTGAGATCAAAGTAGCGGATGCCTGCATCCAACTGCTCCTTAAACGTCAGATTCTGCCAAGAATGATCGCTACAGTAAATCAACAGTAATATCTCCAATACCTCTATTCATGGCATAATAGACAGGATAATTAATTATGCCCTTTATGATAATTTATTATGGAATTTTCATAAAGCAATTGAAGTAATTAGATTACAGAAGGAATTGATTTGAAATCATGAATTTGAAGCAGCAGAGAATATAAACTATGTTACAATTGAGCCCTCTGGAGGGCATTGCAATAATAAACCATGCAGTCTAATGATGTTGAGTTGCAGTACTTGTATGGGAGCTTGTAACTACCTGGGTCATGGACCACTTCACCATGACCTTCTTGGCCATGTGTCTGAAGATTGTGGCCAGGTACTTGACCAACGCCCTCTGGTCAGGACCCACAGGAGCATGCACATCAACCCAAAAAGTAAAAGAGTCATGTGACCCTGAGAGAATGAGTTAGGAGGGGAGGGGAGGGGGGGGGGGGAGAGAGAGAGAGAGAGAGAGAGAGAGAGAGAGAGAGAGAGAGAGAGAGAGAGAGAGAGAAGATGTTGGCAGAGTATCATCACCTTTAAACCTTTAATTAATGAGACAAGTTAAAAAGCTAATGAGGTAGGTACTAGGTAATGTGCTAACAAAAAACGTGTCTATAAATATAATGGGGTTTATTAAGGGTTGCTTTTATCGCCATTAGCCTGTGGCTTCAGTAGTCCTATAGTGCTATATTTTGCTCTAAGATGATTGAATTTAGTTGTTGACAATGGCTGGATTCCCCTTCTGAATTAAGAAGATTAGTAAACGAATAAGATGACTTTTGACAACATAAGGTTTGACAGGATCCGGCTGGCTCTGAGACTGAGAGCTAGCTAACGCATTCTATGCTACATATGCTGTACAATTTACCTGGGACAGCAAGGTGTTTGAGGGGCATGGCAGTGATCTTGGGGGAGAGTGAACCCATCCAGTCGGCATTGGAGCTGCCCATACCCGAAGGTCGCGTCTTCATGTCAGGCTATAGGCTTGAAAAGGCGGGCCTGAAACTAATATTCAGTCTGTAGACTATTGCATGTCGGTGCTGGATATCCTTTCTTTCCATCGGAAAGAAAGGCCAGAAATCATCTTGAAAATGTATGCGCACCCGCGTGTCTATAAATTGTCATCTGTTGCGCACCGGCAACGCTCCTGAGGATTTGAGGCGAGGGATTCTCGCGATATGAGATGGCGTGGTGTGATTTCCAACAGGGTTCCAACCGGGCTTCGCTACCTACGGCTAATGACCATAATAATCTTCTTAGACCAAACTTATGCTACTTATCCCCCCTCCATCTTCTTCAACTTGGACGGGATCTAAACTGCAGGGGAGTACAGGTGGGAACACAATGGCTCCACTCCCAAGCACAGAGGAGGAATCACTGTTGCAACAACCACGGCACTGATAACAACTAAACCAAATTTGGAACCAGATCCATTATTTTAATTAATTGATAGCATATGATTTAGGTGTATTTATTTATGTTTGGTTTATTTCAGAACGTTATTCTATTATATTTACTGTTATTATAGCGTATTCCTACGCTGGTCAACACATGATTGAGGTCTGAAGGGCTATTAAAGCTATATAAAGGGTTTTCATGTAGTAGCCTAGCCTATTTTATATGAATATTGACGCTAGGCTACAACACAAACTACTGTATACTATTCCTATAGACAACTACTACACTACAGCACCATCTGTTGAATAAAACGACTAACTGCAACTCTTCTGCAAGTTCTGCAGTAGGACTACTAGTCCCAAAAGGCCATGTGATTTCACGTCGTCACCAGGCGAAGCGTCTGTCCTCTGTATACGTTTCCAAGGAGAGGACACACAATTTTATCTTTACAAACGTACAGCAGGCCTATGCTATCGTCAAGTGCAGACGAA
The DNA here is from genome assembly GCA_026546735.1 of Forbesichthys agassizii. Classification (NCBI taxonomy): domain Eukaryota; kingdom Metazoa; phylum Chordata; class Actinopteri; order Percopsiformes; family Amblyopsidae; genus Forbesichthys; species Forbesichthys agassizii. The sequence goes on from JAODLL010003625.1 coordinate 11,024, forward strand.
CGACAAAAGACAGCAGCAACGCCCCAGGATGGTGAGTTATATAGCCTACAGTAGAAAACAGACATAGGAAAAGTTGGAGAAACTAAAATAAGATGTCAATAACAAACGTCAGTATATGCTGGTGCTGTTTCTTCTGCCATATTATATATCAGGCATAGCCTCTATAATCTTCAAACAACAAAATGATGTGTAGGAGGAACAGCTGAAATAGGGTACCATATCAATATAATTATTGATTGTAATTAATATTTAAGATTATATTTAATTAAACTTTTACAGGTCTACTTTTATTGTCCACGTGGGTTTTAATCTGAGTCGACCTTGTATGGGTTTTAATGACATTGAATAGATCAGAGTAATTCCCTTTTAATCCCTCTGCAGAAGATTGCCATATGTGTCAAAGCTACAGTTTGGTATGGGGCCCTTTTAACCAAGCATATAGACCTAGAACATTCGGTCAAGAAGTATTTAGAAGAAAGAAAAAAAAAACTGAATTCAGTAGTGGCTGATGCTGAATGACATATATGACTGACTGACCATAGGTTAAACATAGCATGTTTGTGTGTGTGTGTGTGTGTATATATATATATGCCGAATG
>JAODLL010003626.1:0-11621 GCA_026546735.1 Forbesichthys agassizii
AGGGACTGGACCCCCCATGTTAATTAAAAACCAGTGATGCAGAGGACAGTTTTAGGACATCAATCGCTGGGTTATGGATGGCACCGATACCATACTGAGATCGGAAATTGGTCCGATACTGACTTAAATAAAGCATCAATATCGGTTACAATTAGACAGTTGTATGATAGGAGCTAACGTGTAAATGAATGTACACGTACGTGTAAGTCTACTGTCAAGCATCAGCCATGTCTAACCTACCCAGGCCGCACTACCAGCAGCAGGTTTCTTAAACTCATCATGACAACATTGTAATATTTCCTTTTACAGTTAGAAAAGCAATGTTAAAGCCTGATGATTCCTTACACAAAACATGATTCCCAGTCTCTTCCTCAGTCACAGTGAGGAATACAACTTAATTTACCACTGGTATCGGTTCGGTGCTCGGTATTGGCCGATACCTAAAGTGCAGGTGTCTGTATCGGTATCAAGACTGAAAAAATCGGATCGTGCCATCTCTAGTTATAGACCTTACAATGTTCTATTCTGACTGAAAATGTTAAAGGAAGGAAAAACAACTAGAAACCAGACAGAGATATTCAATAGAGCAGAATTTTTTTTACTTTATTTATTTGTATTTATTTTTTATTGGTTTGTTTTTGAGACTTTGGGTCTGTGAGAGTAGAGAATTAAATGATAGGGAAACAGAAGTTTGATTGTAGTGCCTGTGTATGTGAGTGTGGGTGTGTGTGTGTGTGTGTGTGTGTGTGTGAGAGAGAGAGAGAGAGAGAGAGAGAGAGAGAGAGAGAGAGAGAGAGAGAGAGAGAGAGAGAGAGCATTGCCCTGGGTTTTGCATCTGTAAGGTTAAAGTAGCAAAGCTCATCTCGCTGTATTCAATCCTCAAAGAGACATTTCCATTTTTCCCTCGAGGCATTGGAAAGTATGTGTGTATGTGTGTGTGTGTGTGTGTGGGTGTTTGTGTGAGTGTGCTTTTATTCTCAGAAAAAGAGAGTGATAGCAATGGATGAGGTGGAGGTGTGGGCAAATAGAAATATATTTTTTATATATAGTCTCTCTCTCTCTCTCTCTCTCTCTCTCTCTCTCTCTCTCTCATATACAGTATATATACACAGACATATACCATATGTGTGTGTGTGTGTGTGTGTGTGTGTGTGTGTGTTTGTCATCTGAGTGTGGAATTGATTCCTAAATTAAATGCTTTCGCAGGTAAATTGCTTGACCTCTGTCATGTTGCTGTGAATGGATGAAAGCAGAGACAGATATGAACACTGACAAGCCTGAACAACCCCCTCCACACACACACACGCACACGCACACACTCACACACACACATTCCTTATCTCTTTTTCTATTGCCTATCTTGTCTCTCTACTCTCGCACGCTGTATCTTTTATATATATATATATATATATTGCTTTATGTTGTCTCTCAAAAAATCTAATCTTCCTTCCATTTTACAGTAGATAGTTTACGGTAGAGAACTACAAAGTTGGCAGCAGTATCACTCTTTATTTTCCCATTTAACAGCAAATGCAAACTTCCATGAGTATTCGGAGGGAGGTGTCAGCCATAACTAAACACAATCAGTCCTGTGTATAAGCTTCCTGTTTGTGACGTTCTGCATATGTCTCCCATCAAGACATCTGCCTGACACACGCACGCACACACACAAAGAAACATAACGTTCAGACAGTTGAAATAGCACAGCTCAGTTACTAGCTCAATACTAAAACAGATGAAAAGCTAATAAATAAAGTTAGCATTTTAAACTATCCATTTTCTATATTATCTACATGAAGTAAAATAGCTATCCTGCCTATGGCTGACAATCATGTATGTAAAAATGATCAACTTTAACATAACCAAACAACAAAACAAAAAGACATATTTATTTCTTTGCTTTCCCGCTTCCTTTATTACAGTATTGATACACAACCAAGCGCTTTTCTTCAGCACAAACACAAACCCACTCCTAACATGGATCTACATATGGTTTTAACTCCAAATATCCTGCATGCACACATTTCCTGTTCAACAAAAACATCAAGACGGGAGTTGGTTTAAGAACAATATACAAACTTTTGTGTGTGTGTGTGTGTGTGTGTGTGTGTCTTTTATGAGTCATAACTAAATACAATCAGTCCTGTCTGTGTACATGTTTCCTGTTTTTGACATCGTGCATATGCCTTTCTAAAAGATGACATCTGTCTGCCACAATTGTGCGAGTGCACACACACACAAACACACTTACACACACACCCGCACACACACCTACATTTACTGAATACCAGAAACAGTGTATTTTAACTGAGGGAAATAATTTCTAACGGAAATCTTGATACAGAGTTGAGAAGTTTGATAAGCCAAGGCTGCAAGCTCTTTAGTTTGTTTTATTTTTACTGTATACATTTAAATTGGCTTGAAATGTCCTCCACAAGTCCATGGTCTGGAATTTGTCTCACTATCCAGTGAGATGTACTGTATAGAAAAAGGCACCGCATCTAATAAATGTTGCACACTTTGTTCATTATTGTGAATTTTTTATTGATATAATCTCTCAATCTGTATTGTGGTACATCGTTATGTAGTTGATTGTACAAACCGATCCTAACAAAGGAAAGTTGTGTATCTCAGATTTCCATGAGATTTGTGGAAGAAAGTTAAGGGTATTCAATTAAATGTATATTTAATATAAGCTTTTGATATAAGCTTTTAATATGCTTTTTATTAGTAGCTGTGGGTGTATATAATTATATATATATATATTACCCAGGGGACATCGCAACTAGAAACAATCACTCCAAGGCTGCATTTAACAACACAAAGTCTTCATTGTTCACTGTTTACTGTACAATGTATTTGAATTCCCTTTTCTATCTTGCCTTCATAGGTGAATGTGTGTGTGTGTGTTTGTGTGCATGTGCATGTGGGCCTTATTCATCCCACATAGTGACATCTTGTTGCTGGTTGAAGTGAGAGCTAGGGATACGTAATGGAACCTCAAGGCTAGCCTCACCAAAACACATCACACCCACACACACACAATTCAAGTTGCCATTCAAATGAAATTTTGGTTGGTGCGAACCCTGGAGATTGAGGGAAACGGTGTATGCAAATCCTCCACTGCATGGGAAATCTATAGGCTAAAACGAGCATTGAATTTGAGGGATCTTAAATCAAGAATCACTTTGGACAGCCACTTTGTGCTTGAGTGATCCTGTACACAAGATGTGTGCAAATACAAGCTTGTCTATAAAAGACAGCAGGTGTATGACACTATGTTGTAGCTATTGATGTAAACGTCTGAAAAATGAAGACAAAGGAAATAATACAATCAATGCATATGCAAACTACACTACACAACTGTGTTTCTTTACAGACTAATACACATGGTAAAGTGAGTCTGTAATGTATCCATAACTGTATCATCATCATCATCATCATACATGATTGTAATATATCAGGAAGCAATGGCTCTGCTCCGTGCACTTTGTAATATTGGTTATTTTTAATGAAAAACTGAAGATCATTCTACTGATCTACTGCTCGCTGATATGAGTGCTAGCTAAATCCTCAGCTGACCAACTAATGCAGAACACAAAGATGATAAAAGACTTGGCTAAACCTACAATTTAAAACATGCTTAAAATGTCAGAAAGAAATAAGATATTTGGTAATCTCTATACTAAAGCTCATTCTGAATCAACGTGATACTTAGCAGTGTAATCCTGTCAGCAAAAATTCCTATTGCCAGAATGAAAAGTTATTATAATGATTTATTAATCAGAGCATCTGCTGCAGTAGCCGGCCACAAGATGATATTGATGTAAATGTGTGTGTGTGTGTGCGTGTGTGTGCTTGTCTATATACAGTATGTGTAAATGATCTTATATGTGTATCTACACTTTGTGAATCTTTGCATTTGCAGTCATCTTACTGTAAATTGTTTCATCCCAGTGTGTGTCGGTGTGTGTGCGTGCGTGTGCGTGTGTGCGTGCGTGTGTGTGCGTGCGTGCATGCGTGCATGTGTGTGCGTGGCTAACAATAACTAGTGGAACATCCGTCCTATAGGCTAATTGACAGAGTGGGAAGATAGCAATGATACAGCAGTAGAGAGAGAAAGCGTGGAAGGGCCTTTTTGATGAAAGCATACAGTTTAGGATTTATACAGTATCTCATACACACAATAAAAGCACTTTATCCCTTAATAGTGAATCATAAACCATTTAAATGTATACCTGTATGGAGACAGAATGAACTGTCTCTGGATAAAGTAGTACGCTTGTGTGTGTGTGTGTGTGTGTGTGTGTGTGTGCGTGTGTGTGTGTGTGTGTGTGCGTGTGTGTGTGTGTGTGTGTTTGGTGGGAAAGAGGAAGAGGAAGAGGAAGAGAAAGGAGAAGAGGGGAGGAGGGGTCATGCTCATAATCAAACAAACTGGGTTGAAACCAGAAACAGAAATGAACATGGGATTATAACCCCATAATTACAATGTTCAGTATACAGCACAGGAAAACCCACTGGGCCATCCAGGTATTCAGTGAAGGCCCAACATAATATTCTGTAAATGTTATTGATTTATATTAAATAATAAAATAATTTTAAATCTGAGTTAAGGTGAAATGTTAAGCAGCAGACTGTTCTCTGAAAGCTGCAGTACATTCCATGAAAGCAAACGGGGGGAATGAACCAATCACACGTTTTCTTCTGATAGTTGCTAGGCAGAATAGTCTGAACTTTATTACAACATGGGCCCATTGAATTGATTACCCGACGCCAGTATCTTCCAAGTTCAAGTGAATGGGGGCGTGTTTGATTCATTTTCCAATCATATGTTGATATGGGATGGAGGGGGGCGTTCTGTAAAAATGTGAACATCATTCGACTAATTCAGAATTCCTCAATTGTGAATTATGCTGCTATGTTGTTGCTTGAATGTGACTAGCATTGACTGAGCTTACCGCCAAACAAATTGTTGTAGGCTACCATACTGGCTCCCACTGGTACAGTGGGACTTGACAGAGCAATATTGTAGAGAATCAAGATAAATGAAACTGAATATCAGTGGACTAAATATAACATTTTAGATGAGATTTTTGTGCGAAATGGAGATATCATATGAAGAGGATCTGTCACTTATTTAATTTCGAGAATGCCTTTTCTTCATCGTACCGCTAGGCTAGCTTATAGTTGAACCCAGTAGTATTGCTGGCGTGGGATGACTATACTTTTCAACCTGGATAAACTTGTTTTGGTCAGTAGACTATCCAGTCTATGTTATGTGACTGATCTACTTATTTATTGAAAGCAGCTGTGAAACAGCTGTGAAACTACCATATCACGCTGTAATGTGAAACTATTTTATCACATTTTAGGTGAAACTGTTTTTTTTATGTTATAACGTGAAACATGATGCCCGATTCATTTTTCTTTTTTTTTGTGTGGCAGCAACACTTTTCTGTAATAGAAAGCTAATTGTAAGATAAAACACATTTAGTCAAACTCACTCAAAAAATTTCCTCTACACAGCCCTGGCTCCGTAAAGAACATATACAAAGTGGTGAACACAGCAATGCCATTTGGCTATGCAATGTGTTTCAATGTGTGGGGCGGAGCTTCTACAGGGAGTTTGTTTTGTTTAATTATCAAAGTTAGCATGCATTCTTGAGAATGACCAACACTGCTTTTAAGATACAATTGATTTTGCATAGGCCTAAAGCTACTTTTCTCAGCAGCTTATAGTTTGCTACTTTCATGAAAAGTAAGTTTAAATTGACAGTAGCTGCAGTATTAACAATTAGTTGCTTACACAGTAGTGTCCCCAGCAGATTCACACATAAAGTAGATACATTTGCATATTATTGTAAATATATATTCAGGGATGTCCATTTATCGTAACATTTTACTACCTGAAAATATGACATATATGTAGAAAGAAGGAATTGGATGGGAGGCTTAAAAGAAAAGAGCGGTATAGCAGTTTCCTATTTAGATGATGATTAAAATTCATAGGCTGCCCACCTCCAAACCCTTCCCCAGTCCCCCCGCACCATGTTGAAGCAATCTCGCAGCAGTCACAGCCTCCTCTCCCTGCAAAATTAATTTGACAGGTTTGCATTAAGGCACCTGATCAATACCCACTTAGAGCGCTGAGGGATAAAGCCAAGAAAAATAACGTAGCACCTCAGCCCACCCCTCACCACCACCAGATGAGAAAAAATGAATCTTGGACACTTTTTTCACCTCCTCAATTGCTCGGCGGTCTTAAGCCCTGCTCTCTATCACACACAAACACACAATACACTAACATTGCACACACACGCACACACCAACTCACAACATGAATCACGCATACACACGTGCTTGAATGCATGCACACACGCACACACACACACACACACACACACACACACACACACACACACACACACGCCTCCAAGCCTCATATCACAGACTGACCTCCTGCCATTGATCGGTAGCTGTTAACTTGACAAAGAGCCTTTTAGCAGCCTGTGTGTGGTTTGTGTGTGTGCGTGTGTGCGTGTGCGTGTGTGCATGTGCGTGCTTGTGTGTGTTTGTATTTTGTGAGTTTTGTGACCAGGCAGTAGCTACCAGGGTACGATCCAACCTTTGATAGAGAACACAAAAAAACTTTGCTGGTGTTGAAATGTGTGTGCGTGTGTGCGCGTGTGCATGTGTGTGTGTGTTTGTGTGTGTGTGCGAGGCCTATTTCTAGTTAATTAATTAGTTGTTCTCTCTATCAACATTAAAGCCTCTACAAGCAGGATTGTTGCATTATGTAATCTTTAACAGCACGAGCTGGCAATGTTACAAAGATGACACAATCTTAACATGCATGTTTCTGCATGGTAACACTCTCACACCAGAACACACTATACTGTTGCATATTGCCAATTGCAGCTCACCTAATAGGGCTCACATTAGTTTTCATCAGTCAATGAATAATAGTCATAATGAATTCTTTACGGTTTAATCTGGTTTTCTACCTAATTTAATATAGTTTTTACAAAAGGTCAAAAGAGTATTTTATATATTTATATTTATTTCAAACAGTCAATCTGCTTAACCCCCCCACTCACACACACACACACACGCACACACACACACTGGACCTAAATCACTTTCAAACTTGGGGGAGGAGTGGCAGGGTCAAGGTAAAGCTAACACTTCTATTCAGTTGAAACCTTGTTGCGTTGCCATAAGACTTACACCCTTCTGTTTATCCCTGCGTCCCCTTCCGTCCATCCTTCACCGTGTTTTCCAGGACTATCCCATCTCATCCCGGCAGAAATCAATACCTGGCCCCTGAGACAGGCCCTCCATAAACATTGGAGTGAGAAACATGGGCCTGTGTTGAGAACTAAAGCCTCCGCGCCCGCCTCCACGCGCCCTGCAACACAAAGTAAATGAACACACTAGTTTTCCTCTAACTTTATCCAAGCAAGCTTTCGCTCCTGCAACCAATGTTTCAGTCCTCCAGGTCGATCACCATGTTTCAAACCTGCCCATTATTAATTCAATCACAGGGTTTTGCAAATGGCCAATGGGTATAGACGCTTTATTGTGCTGCAGCTGTGCAGATACTGTATTGTAACGCACACACACATCTCTCTCTCTCTCTCTTTACATCCAGTGCCTTATATTTCAGGTGGAACAGGTGGATTAAAATACCAGCAAATAGCTTTGTTGAAACCCAGACTAGTACATATATATTTCCCTATTCTGCCAACCCAGAGGACATCTGCAAAAGATAATGGGAAAACCTCTTTGTTTTGCCGCTAAACATTTAAAGCCACCGGTGAACCGAAAGCCAGAATCTTTGGTTACTCACCAAGGACATTAAACAATGTGTTGTCACTTAGCTTGCCCTGTGCGTAACTTGGTAACTTAATGGCATCTCAGGTGTACTGAGAGAAGATTGTTTCCTCCCTGGTTATGCGTGGGAGTTAGTTTGTTTTATCTCTCTTCCCTCCTTCTTGTTGAGAAGGGACAGAGCTGAGGCTTGATCGGTCTCTGCCTCCTTGTTGTCACATTGCAGCTCTATTCGTCCCTCCCTGCTGAGCTCCATTATGGGAGACAGACAGTTGCATAGAAGCATCAAATGGAAAGCACCTTCCTCCTTCCTCTAGGCGCTGTGAACGCACCCATCCACCAATCCTGCCCTAGACCGCACGCACACACACACTCACACTAACACACGCACACACACACACTCACACCTACACACACACACACACACTCACACTAACACACACACATACACACTCACACTAAAACACACACACACACACATGCACATGCACACACACTCACACACACACGCACACACACACACACACTCACACTAACACACATGCGCACACACACACACATGCACACACATGCAAGTGGAGAGTTTGGTGGGAAAAAGACAGCAGCCCACCTCAGCCAGATGTAGATTGCAGGAGACATCAATAAATAATTTAGAGGTCTTGAGACTTTTAAGTAGGAATCTATGCAGTGGGAAATGCAGTTTAATCGAGTTAAGTTGTGACGCCGTATCAATCAACCTGGGGGGTGAAATCTGCTGCCGTCGGCAGAAACGGGCTCACGGGAACCCTGTTTTTTACCTCCATCCCCTCCTCTCTTTTTGAACCAGTTTGAGTTGATGGGACACTGGGTGACTTTTAGAGAGCCAGGGGGAAGTGAATGGAGAGGGGATATTTGTCGTAATGCATATAAACACAAGCCCTGTTCTTTGAAGTCATTTAGTTTTGGGGGTTGCATTAGGAGACGCATTTCAAATGAACTCCTTGATTCAATCTGCCAGACAGCTGAGCAACAATTGCGCGATACAGGAAGAAAACGGAATGAAACACCAAAAGATAGCTGCACACTAATTCTCCCTGCCGCGATGGATGATATGATAGGAATCAAAATGTCTTCACAGCTGGGCACAGATAGAGTGATTGGACAATATTTCCCCCTTTTACTGCTTGCCGATACAACGCACATACATTGCCTGTATTCACACATTTTACATTTTGATAGCAACAAGTCCCTAGATAGATGCACCGTTCCTCTCCAATAAGCAAGAAATCAAATAGTTATATGAATTGTGTTGTGCTTATTTATAAATATATCAGTTGTTTTACCACAGCTGAGAAATTCGCTTGCACAAAGAAAGTTGGAAAATTGATGGTGTTAAATTCATGAAAATGCTTACACCTGTAGACAGATACTGTACGCATTTACACACAAAAACAAAAGCCCATATGTTTAAACACACTCTTTTACTGTACACACGACTCAACCGTTCTCTCATGCTATACGACCAACATACAAGACTCAATTCTCTGGTGACAGGTGTGTATGTACCTCACAAGCCTCAGTACAATACCGATGAGCTAATAGCCTTGGAGCTGCACATCTCCATAACACCCTCCCACACACACACACACACGCACACATATCCCATAATATCTCTATACCTGCCTCTACAGGGATTTAGACCTAGTTTATATTCTGTGAAGCTCAGAGGACAAATACCATCACTTAATGTCAGAGGAATTATGTACAGAGCTAATGTGTATGACACACATCTGACCCTCATACACGTACACATGTACAATATGTACAATATTTTATGGACACACAAGAGCCAGATACATGTTATAATGCCACAATCACACACACACACACACACACACACACACACACACGCACTTGCACGCACGCACAGAGACACACACAATGATTATTTGGACTTGCCAACTCTGGGGATTTCTGCAGTGCTTCACAAGGTATGTAAAACATATTGGCCTATTTTACATAAAGCTTGTGGAATCTCAGCTATATCTGGTTAGGACTGATAAACATCCACATTATACAGATGCCTTATCAGATTCTCTGGGTGTGGGTCTCACATGATAGGGTTTAACCCAAATGAAGCTAGCCCAAAGTTGTCATTGTTCAGCGTTACAAGAGGAGCTATACAGTATTATTACATTTGATTAGAAATGTGGGATTTAAAGAGGTTTATAACAGAAAGGGCGAAAAGGAAGGACAATATATTGCAGGGCTGACTTCAGGGTTAGTCAGGTATATGTAACATTTACGATATGTTAAAAGACGTCGGAATCCACTTGTGTCAAGTGGTAAAAACTAGAGGGTTATTTTTAGGTTTATTGTTTCTAGAATAACCAAGTAAGACCTTTTTGGAGCGGGGTTTATTCATCAAGATGTAGGGTTTTAAAAAGTTGTCACTGTGGTTCAAATCCAGATGAAAATAATGAATAAATAATAAAAAGTGTGTAGTATTTGTGAAGCTAGTGTTTGTGTTTGTGTGTGGTTTGGGGGAATCTTGGTATGCACTGATAATTGTGTAATACTGCAGACATATTGATTGGAGTTGATTCTTTAAATCAAACAGCGAATAGGGATGCTACCATTAGCATAGATCAACAAGGACAATTTATTAACTTGAAAGGCATCTGGGGCAAGGCAATGACACAGAAATTATATTAATCATATCTATCCTGAACGTTGGGCAAAAAAAAAAAAACATGGGTTCAGAATAACTGATTGAAAATAGATTACATCTGACTGTTTATTGATGCCAAATAGGGCATCTATTTCATCCAATATGAGAGAAGAATGGGGAATGTTATTATTCCTTATGAATAGGCAATTTCCCATTTAAATCCATGAATATTAAACACACCTAATGTCGAAGAAATACATAGAATCTGTCTTCAGGGCCTGAGTGAAGATACCAGCTGTTGAATTACAGTAACAAAAGAAAACCATTTAAGAACTATAAGAGAAATTTAAAGGAATATGATTTTTGCACTTAAAAAATCAAGTTAAGCTAAAAGAGAAGGGAAATGGACAGCATGCTTGAAGAGTGTTTTATGAGAACAATTGTTCTAGGGAGTAGAAAGCCCTGCGAGCTCTGCCAATCACGACTCAGCTAATCAATACACACTTCCTTTACTGCCCCTGGCTGCTGTGGAGGAACCTATATCTGTCAATTAATAGTGTACGCACGCACACACACACACACACACACACACATAATACTGCCTTTGATCTAAATGGTATCACATACCTTCAGCTATTGCAGAATGATTCTACATTGTTACTGCTATAGTAGAATCAAGATGGTTCCATTACCATAATGATAATTGAATAAGAATAGCATTGCATTGATCATTTAACAAACTTACACTAAATATACATTTTCTCTCTCCTTCGTTCACACACACGCACGCACACACACACACACACACACACACACACACACACTTTCGGCCAAAGGGCAATAGTATCCTATGAGGCATTGTGTTTCGGATCAGCGATATCGACACCTTTCACATTAGAGCTATTGAAATGCATTGTTGTCACCTCCAACACACACACATACATTGTCTGGGTTATGTACTGCCAATCAATCTAATCTCCAACCACTTTCTTTTCAGATGCTTTAACAGAGAAAAAACGAGGGGCGGATCTTCTGACTTCAGTGTCACCAATTACCAATTTACACTGCACACAGCCTTCCCCCACCCCCCTCCCCCAACACACAAACACACACACACACACGACACACACGCGCGCACACA
>JAODLL010003627.1:0-11620 GCA_026546735.1 Forbesichthys agassizii
GTAAACCCCCATCCTTCTTCGTCACAAAAAAGAAACTCGAGGAGGCGGAGGAAGTGGAGGGACGTATAAATCCCTGATGCAGAGATTCAGCTTTTAGAGCTATAAATCACTACGGCAAGTATACATTTCGTCACGATAAAGGATAAAGGAGCCAAAAGGGATTTGATGCTGAGAATCCATGAGCATTACAAGGTTATGCACCATACTAAATACATACAGAAACATTTCACAATATGTCTTAATTTAATTTAAAAAATTTACGCTTTATTTATGATAATGTCGTAATTGCTAATTTTGCTATTACTGTGTCTAATAGAAAATTGTTTATGAACATGTATTATCTTTTTTTCAGCATTGCTCATAAAATGTTTGTGTTAAACTGTATTTAAATGATCAACATTGGAACATTTTTATGGAATGCAGAATAGAAAAATAGGATAAATATTGTACATAAGAGGCCTTACACAATAGCACTGACATATATAAAGTGTCAAGGTTTTAATTTAAGTCCAAGACTGACCTTCCTGCTCTGTAGATTACATTTTTTTCAAGTGAAAATTCCTTTTAGTCACCCACTGTAAGATTATACTGTATTCTTGCATTTCATGAGCCATAGGTGTGAAACCATATTTGATGGCTGGCCACACTGGGACAAGTGTCTGAGAAGCATGTAAGCTTCTGTAAAGGCATTTGAGCAAAGATGGAGTGCAGGAACCATTTCCATTCTTTTCCTTGTCTGTGTATAGCTGCATAGTCTGATGAAAAACCTCTGAAAACAATAAAAAACAAAAAATCTTCCTTCCTTATGTACAACATTATTGTATATTACAGTGAGAAATTGTACATTTTTGGCTTTATGACCCAAATATTCTCTACAAATATATTAAAATGAAATATTTTAGACTGGGTCCTCAAAAAAAGAATGTAATCAAGTTATTGTTATATTTATATAACTTTATTAACTCTTTTAAATTATAGTAAAATACATCGCCACATTAGCCCGGAAGACTTTCATTGATTTTCTTAATTTATTCAATGGCCGCTTACAATTTTTGCAACCCACTCAGTGACCCACCTAACCACTGCTGTAGATGGCCCGAATTTGAACATGTGACCAAAACTGTGATTAAATAATGTATACGATATTTTAAACAGTAGCAAACAATCGTTTTCTATGTAAAGGTATAGTGGAGTAAGTGCATCCTGAGCAAAGACTGACTCCACACTCACTCTATCTTTTTGTGCAGTGCAAGCTCCTCTGTTCTTTGTTTCAGTCACTCCGCTGTGTGTGTGTGTGTGTGTGTGTGTGTGTGTGTGTGTGTGTGTGTGTGTGCGAGTGTGTGTGCACGTGTGTTAGGGCAGGCCCTAAATATTCGATTATTAGGGTGTTTTGTTTATTATGTATTCGATTTATATATTGGGATTTTAGTATTCGTTTTTTCACATTATGCATGCATGTTTTCCTATTAATTCCTACTGTCTCTATATAAATATATAAATGTTGAAATGTAATTGCCTGCCCTACACTGTCATCAACACAATTTATTGCAATTTGCTTCATTTGTAAGAAGAGAGCGAGTCTATTCATTCAACATATATTGGCTAATACAGGAGGTATATGCTATTGGACTGGTTCAATTGACGTGTCAATCATAGTGGCCATTTTGAGCGCATGGCTATGTTTCCATGTGTGCTCACTGAAGCTAGGAATCAAAGATGACTTCTGTTATACTTTTTAATTATAGTTGAATATTTTTAATGGTGTTTTTAAGAGAGTATTCGAAACCTGTATAATGGTATTTGGGACAGCCCTAGCGTGTGTATGGCCCAAAATGCATTTATTTTGGTTTGAGATGCTGGTGCTACTCTGACATCTAGTCATACAGCAACACTTTAAATGACAAATTTGTAATTTAGCAGACGTGTGTATAAAAACAACGGTGAGTAGTTATTTTGCACATACCAAGGAGCAGGGTTCTGCGAATGCATGGCATGTAGGCGATCTAACCATCAACAATATTTGGTTAGGGGTCGGCCATCCTAACAAATAAGTGGCTGTCCATCACAATTTACAATCATAGTGGACAACCGGTGCAACTCACAATTCAGTGGAAGATGATTGCCAACAGTTAGTTGAGAAGACACCTTTAGTTTCTCCATTACATGATAGCCTAACACCCTCTCTCTCAGAATCCATTCAAGCAGCTGCAGTGACACTAATAACTTAATGAGTCTGATAGGGCATCATAGGCCTATACTGAGAGACTTGTGAAATGTGGCCACACTGCATGCGTCATCACAAAGGGCCCTGAAATATATTGGGCTCACCACACACATACAAGAGACTTATTTGGATAAAGGTGAGAACAATTAATCAGAACTAAATTAGCATAAACCATGAATACACCTGGGGTCTCATTTATAAGTGTGCGTAGAATTTACACTAGAATGTTGCATATAACACAGAACGTAACACAGAGTTCGTACATGTGCACGAAAAATTCAGATTTTTTTCTAGCCGTTTTGTGTGTACGCAACGTTTATAAATGAGACCCCAGGAACTGTCTGCATTCAGAATGGAGGAGTTATGTGGTGGTTGACATTGATATTAGGGATGTGTGTGATTAGTCTGTTAAACGCTACTACCATCGCTAGTCAGCACCATAAATACTAGTCGGTTAAATTCATTATTCTATTTTATGTTTTTTGAAGTAGTGGCTCAGTCAGTCTCTCCCTGCCTCAGAAACTGACGCTGCGAGTAGAATTGAAAACGCCTGATTTCTATGCCTTCCTAGTGGCGAGGGAGCGGGGACAACTCTCAAAGTGGCAACACTTCAATGACCTCCAATGAGATAGGGTAAAACTGTAACAACACAGTTCAATAAATGCATTACATATGCAAAAAATACTGTTACCGTACACCTGTTAAGCAAATCATAACATGAGTGGATTGACAGAAACAGGTAAAGCAATAAAATGTACAGTTACAAGTTCGTATATATAAACTAGATAATAGGCATGACATTCATGTATACAACAATTTAAATGATATTTCAAGACATGTCAGTGTAATCAAAAGAAACAGTGCATTAAACACCTAGGCCTTCAGTGATGTCCTACTTAGTCCGAATTTAATGAATACCTCTCATAATACATTAATTTATGACACCACGTGACCACGGCTGGAGAAATAGTATACAGAAACACCCTTACGCACTACTTTGCATCACCTCAATTGTGTACAAAACGGGCTATTTTCCAGCGCATTTAAAAATCAATAAACCCGCACCAACAATTAAAACATATCTACGTGGTACTGTCAAAACAAAAAAATAAAATGGTATTTAAAATGAACTGTCCAAAAAGTTTTAATAAGTCCACATAGAATACATGCTAGCTTTAACAAGATAACTAAATTGCAAAATCGCAGTTTAATATCAGATACCGGTACACCAACAAGATGACCGAAGGAGTGCAAACATTGAAAGACAACGTTGAAAGACACCAACAATGACCGAAGGAAGGCAAAAAGTTGATTTGGTTGCAAATCAACGTTTTGCCCTCCTTCGGTCATTGTGGGTTAAAAAAGCAAGTAGATATATTAGATTTCTCTCTCTGCTAACCGGGTGTGGCTCCAGTGCAGCTCGGTTGATCTGCGTTGAACTCACAGGTGAGTAGGGTGATATCCTCCTTGTTTTACGGTGGTGAGTGAGTACCCAATCACAACGTGACGCCAGCTAGGTAGCCTACTGTCAACAACTCGTGATCTGATTGGCTATCGCAATTGTCTATCAACTGTATGTGCCCATTCACTTACAATGCATAGACGCCAGCATTTTTTAATTCTGAAGGAGTCAGGCAGATTTCATACAGCCTTGTATCACACGCACACACACACACACTGGACTGCAAAACAGAGACAACAATTTACTTTAACCTAACAAAAGAAATCACTCATTTAGTTGTAGCAACTTACTATAATATTACAACATAACATACTGACAATACTAACGGCAGGGCTGATATAGCTGACTCATCTTGGATGGAAATGACGGGACACAAAGCACGTTTCTGTTGGAGACAAAGTCCCGTCGCGATGACGTCATCGAAGCAACGGCTGACTATTAAAAATTGACAGCAGTCTTTTAACGTAAAGCTAATGTGAGACAATACAATTTCTTTATAACATACAAATATTACCGACATTTAATGTTTACATTTAAAAATGTACATAACCAGGCGCACACAAAAAAATTATACAAAATAATACAAATAATACTACTACATATTACACTAGATTACTGTATATTCATACAGTATAATAATAATAATATAATATAATAAAATATATTTGTATAGCACCTTTCATACATAATGTGCAACTCAACGTGCTTTACAGTTAAAAACATTTGAACAAAGGATGAAGTGAACAAATGCAATTAAACAAAAATAAATAAAAAACAATGAAAAACTAGGTAAAAGCCATGAAAAAAACAAACATTATTGTATTGGAGTTGATGGGACTCTAACCAACCGGGACTCCAACCCAGGCGTTTGGTGGGATTCTAACCCACCAGGACTCCAACCCAAATATTCCATACATTTGGTGGGATACTAACCCACCGGGACTCCAAACCAGGCTTTTGGTGGGATTCTAACCCACCAGGGCTCTGACCCAGGCGTTTGGTGGGATTCTAACCCACAAGAACTCCAACCCAAATATTCCCAAATTATTTACCCAGGCGTTTGGTGAAAATCTAACCCACCAGGACTCCAACCCATGCGTTTGTTGGGATTTTAACCCACCAGGACTCCAACCCAGGCATTTGGTGGGAGTCTAACACACCGGGACTCCTACCCAGGCGTTTTGTGGGACTCTAACCCACCAGGACTCAAACCCAGGCGTTTGTTGGCATTTTAACCCACCAGGACTCCAACCCAGGCGTTTGGTGGGAGTCTAACCCACCGGGACTTCAACCCAAGCATTTGGTGGGATTTTAACCCACCAGGACTCCAACCCAGGCATTTGGTGAGAGTGTAACCCACAAGGACTCCAATTCAAATATTCCCACCCAGGCGTTTGGTGGAACTCTAACCCACCGGGACTCAAACCCAGGCATTTGTTGGGATTTTAACCCACCAGGACTCCAACCCAGGCGTTTGATGGGAGTCTAACACACCGGGACTCCAACCCAGGCGTTTTGTGGGACTCTAACCCATTGGGACTCTAACCCAAATATTCCACAGAAATTAATATTACAATATCCTAAAATACATATAAGGATAAAGACATAGGCTAAACAATGTGGTTAAGTAAAATAAGGAAAAATGTAAAATAAATTAAAATTACAACATCCAAAAGTACACACAAGGCTAAAAACACAGGAGGTTATAAGGCTAAACAGTGTTGCCAAGTAAATAAGGATAAAAACATAGGAGGTTATAAGGCTAAACAGTGTGGGTAAGTAAAAATTCTCAGTCATAGGCACGTGAGAAGAGAAGTGTTTTTAACCTGGATTTAAAAATTGCTATATTTGGGGCATGTCTAAGATCCTCTGGTAATTTATTCCAAATGTGGACAGCATAAGTACTAAACGCCGCTTCTCTGTGTTTCGTTTGGACTCTAGTCTGTACTAACTGACCTGTATTTACTAAGAGCCCTGCTCGGTTGGTATTCTTCAAACATATCAGAAATGTATTCGGGTCCTAAACCATTGAGATTTCTAAACTAAAAGCACAACTTTGAAGTCTATTCTGTAAGTAACTGGAAGCCAATGCAACGATTTACTGGAAGTAAATGTGCTCCGTTTTCTTGGTCCTGGTTAGCATTCTAGCAGCAGCATTCTGAATGAGCTGCAGCTGTTGTAAAACTTCTTTTTTGGGAGTCCCGTTAAGAGCCCATTACAGCTGTCAATCCTACTAGAAATAAAAGCATGAATAAGCTTCTCTTGATCTTTTAGGAACACCACGCTTTTGATTCTGGCTATATTTTTTAGATGATAGAATGCTGTTTTGGTGACTGCTTTGATATGACTGTTAAATGTGAGATCTGAGTCTATCAAAACACCAAGATTACGCACTTGCTCCCTGGTTTTTAGGGCCCGAGAATCCAGCTCTTTAATAATTGTTCTTTTATTTTTGTTGCCAAACATGATAATCTCAGTTTTATCTTGATTAAATTGTAAACAGTTTTGGTTCATCCAGGTATTTATGTGGTCTATAAAGTGACACAGAGAGTCTATTGAGCTGTGGTCATACGATTCATATGTATATTTGGGTATCATCAGCACAGCTGTGGTGCTTAATGTTATTGTTCTGTACAATTTGGGCCAGAGGTAGCATATACATTAAAGATTGAACAGTAGCTGCCCCAGAACTAATCCCTGTGGAACTCCGCATCTCATAGCCACCCTATCAAATTCATGATTACTGATGGTGACAAAGTAACTGCGGCCATCTAGATAAAATCTGAACCAATGGCGGACTTTCGCAGAGAGGCCTAATCAATTTTCAAGTATTCTATGATCTACAGTGTCAAATGCTGCACTGAGATCTAATAGAACCAGAACTGGTATTTTATCAGAATCAGTATTTAGCCGTATATCATTTAAAACTTTAATAAGGGCCGTTTCAGTACTGTGGTGAGATCGGAAACCTCACTGAAATTTGTCTAAGAGACCATTTGAAGTCACAAAATTGCTGAGTTGATTGTAGACAACCTATAGTCTTGGCTATAAAAGGTAGATTTGATAAAGGTCTATAGTTATTCATTATAGATGCATCCAGTGTTCTCTTTTTTAATAGGGGCTTAATGGCAGCTATTTTAGAGAGGTTGGGAAGATGCCTGATTGCAGAAAGCTATTAACTATTTTCTGTAGCTCCATTAATATGGAGTTAAGAATTGTTTTAAAAAAGTCTGATAAATTGTAGCTTTCTTTGGAGGTGCTCTCATGGGTGCAATTGTTAGGATTTGTGCAGGATAGTGGCCACTCCCATATGAGATGAATGCCATGATTTGAAACCGAAAATATCAGTTTCGAAAGGTCATACCTCAGTTTTGAAAGCTTAAAATATAATAAAACATGTTTTGCAAAGCTGAAAAAACATTCCTAATCTATAACATTATTTTGTATTTTAGTTGTCCTTCTGCAGAGCTAATTTGACAGTGTTTTGCCAACACATTTTCAGAGTTTCAAACTTGGCACTGTTCTCCCATCATATTTGCTTGTTTTCAGGGTTTGAAACCTTGTAAATGGTAATCTGAAATACAGGACGCATACCTTTCAAAACAATTTTGAAACATTGAAACTTGCGGTTCAAAAAGGTGAATCTTTACATTTGTGTTGGCAAAACACACCCTTGGTGAGGACATTTAATCAGGTCCCTAGAATGAAATGCATAAGTGCGGTCTTTACACTCTCTTGTTCCGAATACTGACCTCTGTGAGAGAGGGCGTACACCAGCCATGGAATGGGTGGTCGCCCTCTCGTTGACGGGCATTTTTGTTTGGGCCCTACGGAGCTAACAGCTAAACACTAGCCAAACTTTGTTGCCATGGCTGTGTTTTCTCAATAAATGTTTTGACTGCTACACCAGTCAGCAGCCAAGGGGCTGCTTTACGGAGTGCCTGACGAACAAGCATAGGTTTCAACTAACTTCGAAAGGCAAGACAGCGACCCAGCAAGCCAAACCAAGGAGTGGTCTGGCCCTAAGCAAGACTACAAGCATGACCCTGTGCAACCCACTGCACCATGCGGAGCCAGGAAGTGGTCTGGCGGCCCCATGCCATGCACCGGACCTAGGCACCGATGATGGAGGGAACCATCATCAACCATCGACAGTGGCAGTGAGACAGAAGGAGAAAGCAGCCACAGCCATGATCCCACAATCTAAGACCACCACAATCAAAACAACTGCCGGGCTGAATTAACCCTGCAACAGCCACCACGGCCAGCAGGCCATATGATCACACCACAGGGGCAGCAACGAAGGAGTCGCCCCGGCCCTCACGCTGCACACCTGTGCAAAAAAAGGGGTTGTTTGTGCACAGGTGTACAGCGTGGGCGCCAGGGCTGTGGTCATCCTTCCTTCTGGAGGTGCAGCTGCTCCCTGCAGATCTAAGCTCAGAATATCTTTTCAGCACTCCTCTGCAACAAACGCTCAGCCTCCACAACCATCTTTCTAAACACATTTCAATACATGATTAACCATCATTTAGCTGGTAACCAATGTAGACATTGTAGTTTTGCAATTGTGACCCATCCGTTATCCTACTGTTTAATGAGGCAGAGCAGACTTTGATTATGTACTCAATAAAATATAAAATCATGCCTTTTCTGCATCATTTTTTGAGCCTATATTTCAAAAACAGCAGATTTTATTGTATCTGAATCATAACAAGTTACAATAGAAATAGGCAGTTGCAGCATTGTTTACACAAACATAGCCTAAAATGACTGCAAATGTTTAAAATAGTTAATTAAATTAAAAGTACTGGTTAGATTGTAGTATTGATTATTTCTCATTCTGAAGCATCAGTGTGTAAAACGATATATTATGCTGAGGTGCAGCTATATTTTGAATTGATCGGTGTGTCTTTAACTATTACAACTATTGTCATTGTTTAGCTAAAATGGTGACTCATGATTTGTCCAAATGGGCTTATTTATTAATGAGGCAGTTGTAGGCATACTGTAGCCGGCTACAATAATAAATAGGTAAAGGTTACTGGTTTAATCTCTTAAATTATTTAGGCTACTCTCCGTTATTACTGAAGCATTAGCGTGTTAACAGCATGCTGGAAGCGGAGCTAGTTTGAACTACTGTAGCTTATATTTGCTTTGCTATAGCCTATTCACAAGAACACCACATAGGCTACATCTAAAATAATTTGGTGTCAAGGACAAAAGGTAAGCTATGTCTTGCAGTAAACATTTTCATTTCAAACAATCTGGGTACCAGCAAATATGCTGAATCAGCAAACCCCCTTTTTTAGGTACGACGGGTTATGAACACTTACTTCTTGTTTTTTTACCTTGTGGGTAGTGCATCGTGTCACACAACAGCTTTTAGATAGGTTTCAGTTTTTCTGTATGAGTCAGAAATTACATTAGCTTAGCGTAACGCAATGCAAAATCATTGTAGGGCTGAGAACGGTTTCCAGTATGACGTGTTGCGTTCTGTGAGAACTATCTTACTTAGTTTTTACAATTAACATGCAGTTCCCAAATACCGGGGGTGCTATACATAAGTGAAAATGTATATTGATTCCTTTTTTATTATTTCTTGCGACTTGCTTATGATCCGACTTTAATTAATGAATCCATTCCTGCATGTTGCAACATGGTGGAACATTAAAAGATGGTCTCCCAAAAATTAAGGCTACTGTTGATCTTTTTGTAATGGATGGGAATGAAACAAGCCAAAAGATAACTTCTGCTAATATTTGGGGGACAACAGTCACTCTATCCATCTATTTTTTTTTTCCATCAAATCAGTCCAATTTACTGGGAAATTAGCTCAAATACTGAAGCAAATACTAGCAATTTTGCATTAGCAATCCACATTAGCTTGTGAGTTTTAATGAATTTAGGTTGGCTTGCCAGCTGGCAGCCATCCCACCATCTACATTCAATAAGCCAGTTCAGCACAAATCAGTGTTATGGAAAAGAAGGTAAGAATATCAGCAGGCCCTGTGAGGATTAAATGTTAGAGATGGAAGTTTTCAGCTACCCTTTAATACTGTACAGTATCAATTTATGAAGGAACCCTTTGTCTCCCAAATGCTAAGGCATGTAGGCCTATTATGTCCAATTACTGTGATATGGCTGCCAAAACAGTTAGTTAACGATGTGTATGCAATTGAAAAAAGGAATGATCAGTGTACCACCATCAAGAGCTGTTGTGTTGCTTTAAAATATATATATTGGACAAATGAGTCCTCCAACTCTGATCCTATCAAGGTACGGCCTTAGGAGGGGCAGAGACCCAAGTGCAGGACACAGAGGCAGGAGATGGTGGGTGCAAATGAAACAGGGTTTATTTATAGCAAAAGGTGAGGTAAACAAACTATGGGAAAAAGGTGGTGTTGCTTGCGCTGCCGGCTAGCCGGTTTACTTGCGTCTGGCGAAGAGAAAACGGGCGATCTGGCCCGACAAGGAGAGGGCGTTGTTGGCGGGGCTGCGGCGATGTGCCGACAGGCGGTGGGAGGTCCGTCGAGGCTGCCGGCCGAGGAGAAGACAGGCAACGCTGTCAGGCGAGGAGAAGACAGGCGAAGCTGTCCGGCGAGGGGAAGACAGGCGAAGCTGTCAGGCGATGAGAAGACGTCGTCGACGGGGGCTGCGACGAAGAGTAGCGTTGAAGGTGCTGGAACGTTCATCCGAGTGGGAATCAACGAACTGTCGACAGGTGCTGGGGTGGAGAGCTTCTTAAACCCCCGCCCAGGAAGCGGAGGTGAGACTTCTGCACGTGAGTGCATTATGTGGCGTGGCGGCGGCGCTGTACCGGCGGCCCGGCGCTGTCTGGTGTCAGAGTGGCTGCAAATCGTGACAGATCCTCAGTTACATATTGCAATGTTTTTTTTTCTCTCATGAAAACAATCGCTTCATGGCCTTAAAATGTTTTGGCTGCAACTACACATCTATGCCTTATCTAGTAGGCTATGCAGGTCAGCTGCAGCTGGAGCTTAGATCGGCTGTCAATCAGGGTCAGAACAAAGTAAATATAACATTAGATTAGCAGGCCCAAAGTAATGTTACTGAATATATGCTTTGATAACATGAGTTTGCCGTCAACAGTGAACACACAAGCACCAATGCGGCTACAATCTAAAAAAAAACGCACTGGCAGGAGCTCAGCATACTGCATGCTTACTGATGTGGGCATATGGGGGAGGGGCCAGACTAAGAATGGTTCAGAAAACCCCCATGAAGAACTTACAAAGAGAAGGAGTTACCCTGCCCGGAGGAAGCCCCCGTCTGGAGCCAGGCCCAGACTCTATTCAACTTTAGAGTTGCCCAGGGTGTGAGGCGCCGGGCGGGTGTTGGGATACTCACTAGTCCCCGGCTGAGCGCCGTTACATTGGAGTCTTCCCCGGTAGACGAGGAGGTCGCCTGCCTGCGCCTACGTGTGGTGGGGAAAAACACCCTAACTGTTGTCTGTGCATATGCACCGAACAGCAGTTTGGAGTATTCGGCCTTCTTGGAGACCCTGAATGTAGTCCTGTATGGGGCTCCAGTAGGGGACTCCATAGTTCTACTGGGAGACTTCAACGCACATGTGGGCAATGTTTGAGATACCTGGAGAGGTGTGATTGGGAGGAATTGCCTCCCTCATCTACACCCGAGCGGGCATTGGTTGTTAGACTTCTGTGCTAGTCATGGACTGTCTATAACAAAACACCATGTTTGAACATATGGATGCTCATAAGTGTACGTGGTACCAGAGCACCCTAGGTTGAAGGTCGATGCTCGATATTGTGATCAATTCATCTGACATGAGGCCGCATGTTTTGGACACTCAGGTAAAGAGAGGAGCAGAGCTGCCAACTGATCACCATCTGGTGGTGAGTTTGGTCAAGGGGTGGGGGAAGACTCTGGACAGACCTGGTAAGCCCAAACGG
>JAODLL010003628.1:0-11620 GCA_026546735.1 Forbesichthys agassizii
AAGTGTACCTGCACCCCAGCTCTGAGCCTGACTCCACCTTTAAAGTGTAACTGCACCCCAGCTCTGAGCCTGACTCCTCCCATTACAACTTTGAAAAATGAGAGCTGAGTAAGGGGAGGGGAGGGCCTGAGAGGGGGACCGCCATTAACATTCATATTAACATTTGATGACGTATATGACGTGTAGTTCTGTTTTCAGCACATAAAATCTCGATTTTTATAAAAACAGGAATTTTGTCACCAGCATTGATGATACTTTGTTTAAAGCTTACAAAACAAATGTTAGGGTGCAGTTACAGTATACTTTAATACTACTAGCACCGTAGTACTCTCTCGTCTCTGTCACGTTTAATATTTCTTAATAAATCTTGCTCGCTGGACCTTTTCCTTCGATGGCACACGCCTTTGTCTGTCTGCAGGTCGGAGACATTCACGCCGGCAGTTGAGGAACGAGAAAGACAAGCCACTGCCCCCTCTACTGGCCAGAGTGGGAGGCAACCTCGAGGTCAGCCCTAATTCTTGTTTCATGTTATATTGTCACAATATTAACAAATGACAGTTAGAATTTTTTTAATGTAGTCCTGTACAAGAAAGAAAAACTAAATTCAACTAACAGTGTTTGGATTGGCATTGCGGTAATCTTGGAATCGCTGATCATTCCAGACTAATCACTTTCAGAGCGTTGGACAATGATGGACAACAAAGGCCTGCATTGTAAGGAGCTCCAATTCAGTGTTCATAGCTTTATTAGCCTGCTCTGTGGCCTTGGGTACTGTCGATCCCCAGTTGGAAAAATAACCTTGTCTGAATTTTTACTAGATTTCTACTGAAATCCATATTAATTTCACTGTGCTGTCAGCGTGATGATGGGAATATCTAATGTCCTGCACCTCCTTGACAGGTGTTGGGCTTTAATACTCGTCAGAGGAAAGCCTTCCTGAATGCAGTGATGCGCTGGGGGATGCCATCGCAGGACGCTTTCTCCAGCCAGTGGCTGGTCAGAGACCTCCGGGGCAAGAGCGAGAAAGAATTTAAGTGTGTAAAGACAAACCGCATCCGGTCACTTTTAAAAGCCCCCTATTGTGAAATTCCTTTTTTTCCCCCTTCCAGTTGGTCAGTCGTGTCACGTCTGAAGGGACCCTGAATGGGCAGAAATAGTTTTGGAACCTGTCACGTCGCTAAGATTAAATGTGTGTTAAATGAACCAATCAGATTTGTCTTTGTCTTAAAATTGGAAATATACGTGTCTTTTAATCTGCATATATTCAACTGTAAACAAATTGCTATCTGAAAAAGTCTGTTTAAAATGGCCGACTGAAATTGGAAAGATACTGGGTTTTTAAACAGCCAATATTTAACTTTACTACTGTAAACACATTGCTGATGCTGTTTTCACTCCTGACATTTGACCCCATTACTCTGGTGTCAGGGTGAGACACTCAAAATGTAGCAAAACAGTTTGGTTTGTTAAGATATCGCCTACTCTACCCCAAGTTGACTGGCGTGAGATTGAATCTTTTAAAATAAGCAGACATCTGTTTCTCACCTCTCCAGACCCCGCCTTAATCACTCTCCTACTTTCTGTGCCCCCCCCCCCCTTGTTCCCTCCCCCTTCTTGCCCCCCCCCCTTCCTCCTCCCCCTCTCCATTTGCCCATCTCTCCCCCCTCCTCCCCCACTCTCTCCATTTGCCCCCGTCCCCCGTCCCAGAGCGTACGTGTCCCTCTTCATGCGCCACCTGTGCGAGCCGGTGGCCGACGGCTCGGAGACGTTTGCGGACGGCGTCCCGAGGGAGGGCCTGTGCCGGCAGCCCGTGCTTACCCGCATCGGAGTGATGTCTCTGGTCAAGAAGAAGGTCGGTGCCACATGAGGGCATGGGGGGCATAGAGGGCATTTCTGTCACGACACCCAAGAACACCATTTCTATCACAGCACTCCAGAGGGGTGCATTTCTGTCACGACACCCAAGAACACCATTTCTACCACAGCACTCCAGAGGGGTGCATTTCTGTCACGACACCCAAGAACACCATTTCTATCACAGCACTCCAGAGGGGTGCATTTCTGTCACGACACCAGAGGGAGGCATTTCCACCACACCCGAAAGGGAACATTTCTATCACAGCACTCCAGAGGGGTGCATTTCTGTCACGACACCAGAGGGAGGCATTTCCATCACACCCGAAAGGGAACATTTCTATCACAACACCCAAGAGGTAGCCAACTCTCATGCCACTGCCGTGTGCCACACTCAATTGTGTCCTGTCTCACGCTAGCGTGGCAAAAAATAAATTCCACTATATCTTTACCAAATCTCACCTATTCTCACACCAAGTCAGAAACTATTGGACACACAAATCTGCGTTGCTACAATTGTTTTAATCGTCTCATCTAGCTCTACCACCATTTACAAACATGCTTGACTTAAACGCTTTACTTGTCCACCCTGATTGGTCCGCCAGCAGGGTGGCTGTGCGAACGCTAATGTGAACAGGGTTTCCAGACTATAATCATAGTGCAAAGAATGTATTTGGGAGAAATAGTCGGGTGGAGCAAAGCTAATATAGAACATCAAGGAATTTATTTTGCAGCAGTTAACGTTTTAGTTTCCATTCCATTCCATTCCGATCAAAATGTTACTGGATGTGGTATTACATTTTGAGATGTCTCAACGCATTTAGAAATGATTGGTCTAAATATTGACACGACTTAAGGAATAAATAATAAATAAATACATTTTCAGTTTGTATATCGTTGCCATCCCTGCTCTCCATTTTAGACAGACATCGTTCCGGTGGCCAGTTTTTCCGTTGAATACATGTTATGGATTTCTTTTCTATGGAAAAGTCATGGAAATTTGACATTTGATTTAGAGTGTGGACCATGTGCAAGGCCTCTTGAGCAAGATGCTAAGCCCTACCTGCTCCTTAATATGATATCATGTAATTGTAAGCAGCTTTGGAGAAAAGCATTAAATACAAATCATTGTAATTGAGTCTGACTTCCACACCCTTCCTTCGCCAGATTGGCGAAGCTGCATCTGTAAGATTGAGAGTGACTGTCAGAGACCTACTAAATGTAAGGGCAATAGCCCGGCTAGTTATCCCAACAAACAAACATGTATCTCTTCACCCATAGGGTCAAACGTGGGCCAGATTGATAGTTTCCTTCGCGTACCTTTTGAACGCAACGCAAGAATCGGACGCCTCAAGCAACTGCCATGCTCACCAGATGTTCTTCTGATACAGATGTTTGATATTGTGTTGACGAGGTTCACTTCAGTTGAAAATGGTTGGTGAGCGGCCAGCACAGCATCCATGCTCAACAACATACGTGGGTGTGTGTGTGTGTGAGTGCATGTAAGCGTGTGTGTGCGTGTATGCATGCGCGTGTGTGTGTGTGTGCGTGTGTACGCGTGTGTATGCGCACCTGTGTATACGGGAAGCTCATCGAAGCTAATCAAAGCCTCGAATGTTTTCTGTTCTGGCAACACGATGGTGGAACAAGCTTCCTGCAACAATCAGGACTGCGGAAACATTACCTATATTCCGCAAGAGAGTCAAGACACACCTTTTCACAATCTACCTCAATACTTCGTCTGGCGAACTCTCCACCTCCTAGCACTCAGTCTTAACTAACGTTCTTCCCCAAATGTTTTGTATATTTTACTCTCTTCTCTCTACTCTCCACTTATGTATTCAGCACTTAGTATTAGGCACTTTGTTTGATTTAATGATATATTGACATGGACGCCCAAGACAATGCTGTAAATATTCTGATAGAATATTGGTGGTTACAAATGCTGGTGTATGACCTGTCCAACTAATGACAAATGTACTACATGTAAGTCGCTTCGGATAAAAGTGTCTGCCAAATGCCGTGAATGTAAATGCGCGTGTGTGTGCGCGCGTGCGTCCAGATCCAGGAGTTTGAGCACATCAACGGCAGGTGGAGCCTCCCAGAGCTGAAGCCCGAGGCGGGCGTGGAACGGCCCTCCTCCAGGGCCTCCTCCCCAGCCACCAAGACCTCCACGCCTACCCCTGACGCCAGCTGCAACAACACACCCTGCACCTCCACGCCAGGTACAGGGTGGCGCACACACACACACACATACATAAATTAAACACACAGAAATACATCACTTACACACACACACACACAAACAGACACACACACACAGAAGTACATCAATTCACACATATATCAACACACATATGCACAAAGAAATACATCAACGCACACATACAGTATATAAACACACACACACACACATAAAGAAATACATCAAACACACACATACAGACACACACAGATATACATAAATTAAACACACTCACACACACACACGCACAGAAATACATCAACACGCACACACACACGCAACGCACACACAGTACATCAATCATCATCAGTAAATTAAACACACACACACACACACACACACACAGAAATACACAGACACACAAGGCAGGCATGGCAATACGTCCATAAAACTCACACAAGTAGTTGCACACATCAAAACACATAAATTAAACACACACACCCACACACACACACACACACAATTTCAACTCCAGTAGGGGGCACTCTAATCTAGACCATTACTTTTGAAATAATATGTCTTTACAGCGTGCATGCGTGTGCTTGCTCGTGTGTATGTGTGCGTGCATGTGCATGTGCACACGTGCGTGTGTGTGTGTGTGTGTCTGTGTGTGCGTGTGTGTGTGTGTGTGTGCGTGCGTATGTCTGTGTGTGTGTGTGTCTGTGTGTGTGTGTGTGTGTGTGCGCAGCTACCCCTGCTCCTGCAGACAAGCAGGACAAGAACGGCAAAGAGGCCGAGAAAGAGGGGGAGAGGGAAGAGAGGGAAGGAGAGGAGGCTCTGGCGGAGAAGGAGAAGGACATGCCTACTGACAAAGAGAAGGAGAAAGGAGGAGAGAACAGACTATGGGAGCCAGAGGAGGAGGAGGTACGTAGCTGCAGCACCTGGGTCAGCATCTACACACACACCTATGGATATAGTAAGCGACCGTACTAGGACCACAAACTAAGTGGCGAAAATAACACGACAACAGAGCCCTAGCCTTCGCAATGCGTTTCCAATGTGGAGAAGGGGGGCGGAGCTTCTGAGGGAGCACCCTATGGCATTGAAGGGAGGAGAGGCTTTTGTCTTGTTTTGAGTTTGAAGTTAGCAAGCGTAATCCAGAATGTTTTACTAACCCCACATCAATCCCATTGGTATATTTGACCAACTGGCTTTAATCCCGTCTAGCGGAACATACTGTTTAAGGTGCAGTTCATTTTATGAGCGCGAGTGGCAGGACACGTTAGAGACGATTGGTTACAATCCAGAAATTATGTTAGATTGAAGTGAACGTGATTGCTGAACACAATTGTGATGCAGGTTCGCTGCAATCTTTTTGGGAAAACATCCAATACATACATATAATATATATATAATAATATATTAATATAGACAGAGATAAGTATTCAGAGCTTAAACACTTGGATTCTTTTAGTTATATTAATATAGCGTTTTTAAAACTAAAACATATTAATTGTAGATGTAGCCTAAAACAACATCTGTGACGGAGACACAGTTTTCCGTGGGGATTGTTAATGCACATTTGCTGAATAATGAATGTTTCATTTATTTATATTGGTCTAAATTGAGTGTGGAGTGAATGTGGAACAGTCTTGTCTTGTAAACGGCTTTCACCCAGAGATCAGAATATGATTAATAGAGTGTGGAATAGTTTGGTACTTTATTAAGGTGGGGTTTAGCAATACAACCAAATATAATAGAGTATATTGTCACACAAGACAGCAATCACTCACAAGACTACATCGTTGGACAGATATTTCTCTAGCTAGTCTCCATGGATACAGTCATTGATGTCACACCTGGGCATCACATCTGATAAAACATCGGTTTGTAAGATGTAACTTGCCGTCGTCCTCCGCTTGCAGTCCTCCTCTGCGACTAAGGAGGCGACGCAAGACCCACCCTCCGCCCGCCAACCAGATAACGAGGAGGAGGTCGACCTGAAGGAGGAGAGGAGTAAAGCAGCGCCAGACACACCGCCCTCGCAAACTGAGGAGAAGGCGGCTGCGGAGGAGACAAAACAAGCACCCCCAGTCAAAGATGAGAAGACGGGTATGAGCGACCCCTTGGCGGAACCAGCTAGCGGCTAACACACATGCTAACACTGAATTTCACTTACAGTTTTGCTTGTTCTAAGCATTAGTATGCTCATAACTAATAACTAATAACTGCAGTGTGGGTTTGGCTCCGATACGCCAAATCACCTTCTTTGATGTTCGGTTATTTTGTAAATGGTAATACCCTGCATTTATATAGCGCTTTTCTAATCATCGAGCCACTCAAAGCACTGTACAGTATTGCCTCACACAGTATTTTGCCTGACATTCATCCATTCACACACACATCCATACACTGATGGCGATTGCTGCCATGCAAGGCAGTTAGGCATCTTAGATGTTTACAGGAAGGTCATCACCGGGGTTCGAACCCACAACCTTCCAACTACTTGACCACCTGCCCTTGTAGCCGAGTGTAGCTCCACCAACTGTCGCTCTCTGTAGCTGGCTCCTGTCTGCAACTGTAGCGAGCAGACACATGTGAATGTAGGGTTATACAAGCATAATGTGCAGTGTGTAATTCTGCTTATTTGGCGGCAGGGCGGTTCTATGTAGGGTCCCCGCATCACACACACACACACACACACACACACACACACACACACACACAGACTCTTTAAAGGGGAAATCTGAGATTATTCTGCGGCCGTTAGAGAAGCAACAGTTTTGGTGTCAGACATGAGGATGTGAGTGGCATACACACGGGGACAAGATTGTTCATTTAATGAATGCATAGCATTTATCTCATCCAGTCGGTCGGAGACTGTGATGTCACGGTTTGACGATGTACAGTCAAACTGTAATGCAGCAAAGGAAACGCTTATAAAATAACAAGGTGGAGTGATACAAACATGGCGGCGCATCAGAATGGCTCTTGTTGCTGAACGCTTTGAGTGACAGACGGCTATCTCTCTCGTTACAAATGAAGAAAAACTAGGAGAAAAGAAGGACACGGAGAAACCAGACGAGACCCTGGCGACCCCCAAGGACAAGACTGAGACCACAGATGTAAAAAAGGGTATGTTGGATCTTCGTTGTCCCCCCATCCTGTATTTATGCTAATGATAAAAGTGGCTATTGCCCGTCTTTGCTAACTTGTTTGATGTCTGTCTCAACCACAGAGGACGTCAAAGGTGAAAAGGACCCGGGAAAAGACTTTAAAGGCACAAAGGAAGAGGTTGCCAAGGGCAACGGAAAATTCCCGGCTGAGCGGCCACGCTTTATGTTCAACATTGCTGATGGGGGCTTTACTGGTGAATATACAGTTTATACATTACCTGTATACTACTGTATTCATCTTACATACTGACTATTAACCAAATCACTTTAAAAAAGAATTTCTCATGTTGATGTAAGGTTTATTTTTTTACAGTGTACCGTGAGCTAGTGGTTATGAAAACCACCCTTGAACCTGTTTAAATGGCCTTGATTGTCATACTTATACAGATCCAACTGGTTCTAGTATCACGAAAATAGCCTGCTGACTCTTGTCAGTGAAAAGGGAATTTGTCTGGAGGATTAATTAAACTTCTTGCAAAGGCTGCGGACGGGTTGAAGCAGTGGTCAGTGTGATTTATATGGTACCAAGATTAAACCTTCAGGTCATATTGGCCCACTCTGTGACAGCAATATATGATTTGTTTTTCTAGCGATATACCATAGTATCAGTTTGGCAACATTTCCAAAACCCACAATCTATTTATAGAGACACACAAAGTCAACTTTCCCACTATCAGAATAATGAAAACATGCGTAAAAACACAGTGTAACGGATATCATAGCATGGCTAGGATACACCTTTCTTCAGGTGTGATTGTGATTGCCAGGGACAATATAGTATATATATATAATATAGCACCTTTCATAGATCTAGATCTTGGATGGCTAGTAATATTTACACATTATTACGCAATTCTCAGTGCAACTTCAATTACTAATGGGACGGGGAAAAGCAATGTTAAAACAATATTGTTTTTAGATAACTTCTAAACCAAAGGGCAGTTTTGCTTTGAGCCACCCAAGGATTTTTTGAGCTAATTTGTGGTTGTCGAGTATGATTTAAACATTTCCTTTTATTTATACTGTATTTTTATGTCATGTAATATGCTATTAATAAGTCGAGGTTGAAAAAGTTTGAGAAACACTGCAGTGGAAGATTCTGGAACCACAGATAAATAGTTATCGCAACTGCATCTGCCCCCCCCCCCCCCCCCCATCTCTTGGTCTTGTGACCAGCGCTCTTCTTCACCTTTGTCCTGGTTTCTTTACGCAGAGCTTCACACACTCTGGCAGAACGAGGAGCGGGCCGCCATCTCCTCCGGTAAGATGAACGAGATCTGGCACCGCCGACACGACTTCTGGCTGCTGGCGGGGATCGTGCTGTATCCTTGAGAGCGGTTGCCCCAGCGATGATCCCGCAGTGTTTATTTTTCTATGAGCAGCAGAGGCCCAGTGTAATAATTCAACTCTGCACGGCATTAACATAAATTGCCGACTGGTAGTACAATATTCTGTGAGGACTCTTACTGTATTTTGTTTGTCCTAGTATTACAGTCAAAGCCTGTGCGATATCGCCCAAGGTAATCACGGCAACGTTGCAGTATTTTGTGAAATACCCAAAATCATTTCACCAATGTTTGGTCTAACATCAGGTTCCAGCTCAACTTACTTCATACATTCTTGATCAGATACAGTTTGTTACAGCTGATCTTATCTTATTGCACAGCACCTTAAGTATGGTAAGTGATTGTAAGCTAATACACTTTTGGTCAAATTAATCAAATATGTCCTCATGGCCCTCTAGCTTATCTAACACAAACAATGGTGCATACGGCACGCAACAACAATATTTTAGCCATTGCCATGCGTGCATTGTGTTTTTGTTTGAGTTCAAACATCAACTAACCTTTTAAATAAAAAAGGAAGCAGCTGGTTTTGACAGCAGGTTAAATATTGTGTCTTGATGCGGGATGCTTCTTTAAGTTAAGGGAGTTCTTAAGGGAACACTAAGTTTAACTAAAATAATAAAAAATAAAAAAATGTATAAAATAAATATGTTTATCGCCCTAATTCACATTGATGGAGATTTTAATAGTTTTTTTTACAGCACAGCCATGGAGGTCACCATGTTTACCATCTAAGTTATTGTTGGCGCAGTTTGTTCTAGTCAGTGTAAGTATACAGTCCAAAAGCCACTGTTTTCTAGGAGGTGGGTGGGTGGAGGAGCATTGGGTTATGAGTCTACCCCTTGTTGTGTGACCCTTGACCCTGTTTAGTCATGGGTACGCGCGGTGGCAGGACATCCAGAATGACCCGCAGTTCGCCATCGTCAACGAGCCGTTCAAGTCTCAGGCAAACAAGGGCAACTTCCTGGAAATGAAAAACAAGTTCTTGGCCCGCCGCTTCAAGGTAAGGCTGCATTTACCTCCTGTTAAACCTCATCTTCCTGCACAAGCGCCAGACTCACCAAGCTTTGTGTCATGTAGAGTTTTCCGTTAAGAAGGCCGGGCCGAAATCCTAGCATAGTTATTAGTCAGAGTAACAGCAGTCTCAGCCTCTTATGATCATGAGCACATTAAGCGATTTGTGCGTATAGACCCTTGTAAACATCAGAACTGTCAGGAACTTAGGTAGATTTTCATTGGATGATTTAGGGTTAGGCGATGTCTACTAAAAAAAAGCATTGGACGATGTCTACAATGAAACATTTTGATGAACGATGCCATCGTCAGGGGACAAGGGGGGGGTTGGATGGCTGGCTCGAGCAGTGCAATAAGCATTTTTATAAACATATCCCTAGCCTAAATAATTTACATTTCAACAAAGAAGATGTATGACTACTTGACCATCTATAAATATGAAGTAGTAACTAATAAATTAGGCTAATATAGTCATACAGTACATATCATCTTCCCCTACGGTGTCGGTACTCACCCAGCAGCATCGACAAACCATAGTCGCTAAAAATATCACTTTGCCTATCTGGCAGTAGCGTACTTCGATTTTACCAGTAGCCTACCAAGTGAAAGAGGACAGACACTTCTGAAGTGGTGTGCAGGATTTGTGTTCATATAATGAACGGGTGCATTCACGGAATTGCCATAACGTGCAACTGGCCCTCCCAAAACATCTAGCAAACAACCACCACGGTAGGCTACAGCAAAAGTGAGTGAGCATGAGCCGTGAATGATATTGCTTCGTTTTTGCTATTAGCATAACGTTAGCAAATTACATTGATTGCACTGCCAAGTGAAGGCTAGGAGAGAGGCGTGATAGATACATTATGCAGCCATTAGTGTTTGTTTCAGTAGATATGTATAGCTTAGTCTGAACGCAGCTTTCTGTCTGTCAGATGTCTGTCAGCCATCGGCGATGGACTATGGCATCGTTTATCGGCCCAACCCTAGGCTGTTTGCATTTTCATTCAAAAGACACGGCAGGTTGCTAGTACAGTGCATTACAGTATTTACTGATTTCAGTCCTTCTGTATTTTAAGCAGTTACCTTAGTCTACTTATTTAACAGATTTACAGACAGAAGTCCTAGTCCCAACGAAATCCTCAGTATAAGCTTACTGTCCGATTTGATAATTGAGTAATGTAGTTGGCCATTGAGCATGTCCATCAAAAATACCTTACTGTTGTCAAGTAGGTGGGCCACAGTTAGCCAAGGATGTTTCCCAAACTTTACGCAAGTAAAGGCTGACTCTATGAGACTAGCGTACTAGCAGCTATCTCTGTTTATAGCCATGCCTAGTTCTTGTAATTTGTATCTCTCTATCTTATATAGTTTATCTAACACAGAACTGTCATTGCCCTAGCTCGCCCCACGTCCCGTGCCCTTGAAGGCGAACTACCTCATAAAAGGGTATATTGGCGTGTGTGTATGATTAAAACTGTGTGTGCTCTTGAGCCAGGGTGGCACATGGTTGGGAACCAGCTTTCCCGATCACCTGACAGTTGTCCCTAGACCCAGATATTGTCTGGAGGTTGTTGCTGACTGCTGCAGTTCTCCGCCAACCCTCATCCTGTTTTTGAGCGGCTCACGTGTTTCAGATCCTACCCCCAACATCCTCATTTAACACTTTTTTTCTTGCTGTCTCACTTTCTCGTAAAAAAAACACTATCGGGACTTGTCACCGCAAGTGAATCACCACCAATTTACTTGTTGTCGGTGTTTTTTACCGCAAGTGCAAACGTTTAAAGGCAGATCATATCGATAGTTCACACACGCACGCACGCACGCACGGTCCCTTGCTCAAATGTAATTACCTCCGGAAGCTTGTGTTGACCTGAAACTCTTAAGTTGCTGTTGCCATGCCAACCAAGTCAACAATACTTTTGTGAAAGGCGTAGCAGTAATTGGAGACAGAGTTAGTACCTATGGTTACAACGATGGAGGGAGGATTGCAGCGACACAGCGAGCATTCACACAGTGTAAAGGAGAGGATTGGAAGGAGGATGAGA
>JAODLL010003629.1:0-11619 GCA_026546735.1 Forbesichthys agassizii
GGGGGTATTGTGATGTTCCGCTTTGGAGCCAAACTCCCTTACTCCCTCATGCTGGACTATAAAGTGGTTTTGGGATAAGGGACCCTGGAAGCCCACGGTCAACAAGACAGTGGATTTTATTTTTAAATACTGTGTTTTCAAGTTGTTATCCTTGTGGTTGGTTATATACCATAAATAAAGCATTTACAATTCCAAAGCTGTTGACAAAAGGGAAATGCTGCCTTGATGTTTGGTGTTGTGTGCTCTTGTTGAGAAATGTGAGACTGGTGTGGACATAACTTTGTGTGTCAGAGTGGGTCTGTAGCAGGGTGTTTACACATATCCTGGCCATGATGGACAGGCCTGTTATACCAGCGTCTGGCCCAGGTCCAGGTACAGATAGGGAACACACATCTTACTGTAATGAATTTAAACATCTCTGAGAGCTGAAAGTCAATGCCACAGCCTCTGCATGCATTACTGTAAGAAGTGGATTGGTGCGAATGCAATCGCCACTGCCTCGGTCTGATAAGCACTTATTTTACACTAAAATCAAATGCTCATGAATCTAGCAGGCAGTGGGAATGAATGCACACCTCAGGCGAAGCGATGGAATATCAGAATGCCTTATATCGTGTGTGTGTTTGTTGGTTTGTGTGCATGTTTATATGTTTGTGTGTGTGTGTGTTTGTGTGTTACTGTGTTAGTGTGTGTGTTTGTTTGTTTGTGTGCGTGTTTATATGTGTGTGCGTGTGTGTGTGTGTTAGTGTGCGTGTGTGTTAGTGTGTATGCGTGTGTGTATACCTGGAGGGGAGGGGACCAGATAAGGCGTGTGGTGTGTGATGAGCTGCTATGCGAGGGATGTGGAGGAGGAGGTTCGTTCACACACCACTGTCTCTCCTCACCGCTCATATTTCGCTCTCCCCGCCACCTCCTCCCCAAACATGTGCATCTGGAACATGGCTGTCTTGGCATGCCAAGACCCCCCCCCTCCCACCACCACCATCTCTGTGTGGGACCGCAGAGGAGAGAGTACAACACCTTACATCTGGAATGCGAAGCGATGTGGTTTCACTCAGAGGAATGACCTCCAGCCAGCCGGACACCCACTTTCCAAAATACCAATCCCTTGTTCCCCTTCGTAGTCCAACACACAAGCATGTGAACGCATGACACTACACAAACAACACGCACACGCACGCACACACACACACACACTGGTGTGCATCGGGTGGAATCAGAGCTGATATTTGGGCGGGGGCAGGGTGACAAAAAAAAGCAAAAAGTAAGGTCGCATTTCACATGGTCATCCATCATTTGTACACTTTGGGTTTCCTGTTGTGGGCTGTGTCTTCCAGCGGTGTGGACTGGGCGGTGCAGAGCCCGTGTGTGTGTGTGTACGTGCGTGTGTGTCAGGGGAGTGTGCACTTTTAGATAAACTGGTCTGATGAAAGTAGAGCTCTCAGCCTTGCTCTGGCCCCTATCATACATCATGCTGGTGTCACATGTGTGCGTGTGCGTGCATGTGTGCGTGCGCACGTGTGTGTGTCTGTCCATGTGGAATGTGGGTCTGTTGAGTGACCCTGTAGTAAGGCCTTTGGGGTATGGGGAGTAGAGATGCAATGTCAGGTGGAAAGATTAAGCGTGTTTTTTTTAAGCCCCCTGACTAACCCCCCTTCCCCCCCCCGCCTCCCGCCTGGGAGTTTAATAGCACTGTAGCAAGAACCTCCTCTGAGAAAGACCACACCCACGTTTAGCAGGGAACCTAAAACCTCAGGACACGCAGGTTATGGGCGTGGTTTGGAGAGAGGTGTGTGTGTGTGTGTGTGTGTGTGTGTGTGTGTAGGAGGGGGTCACAGTGCCAGAGGTGTCACAGCCATTTGCCTGGGTTAGCATTCACTCTGTCAATGGCACCCGGAGGAGCTGGTAGCCGCCATTCAGGGTTAAGGGACTGTAGTCTGCTGGTCATGTGTTCTGCCTCCTCCTATCCACACTTGCTTCTGCAGACTAATGGAGGTGGAGCTCTACAGTTGGCAGACGATAGACAAGTGTGTGTGTGTGTGTGTGTGTGAAAAACAGAGAGAGAAATTGTACCTCTGTGGAGAGAGCCAGCTAGGTGCCAGTCTGAATGAAAATGAAGGACAATGATTGGACATGCCAAATTGGGAGGGTTATTAAATCCAACAAGCCAAACCACTTGGTAATGACTTTCTCACTGCATGCTCATGTGTATGTGCGTGCATGCGTGTGTGTGTGTGTGCGCGCGTGTGTGCACCTGTTTGTGTGTCTGCATCCACACCTGTGGTCTTCATAGTCTTTGCTCCTAATTATCGGTGGCATACATCAAGGGTGGGTGTGTTGCCATGGCAGCCAGCAGCAGACCGGGTGCTGGGAGATCATTGCAGGAGCATGCCAGAGCTATTTCATTAACCTTTAAAGGACTTGGTATTTATTTTAGTGGCAGCACTGTGAATATAAATGTGTCATTTTGAAAAAGGGAAATGGCCATGTAATGAAAAATAGTCTGAAGACCTTGTTCAGCAGACCTTGCTTCTCTCACTCACCTCCCATTCCCCCCCCCCTCTCTCTCTGTGTCGGGCTGCCTAACCTTATTTGTTTCCCACACTAGCATACAAACGCATGTTTGTGTGTTTGGGATCCGTTTGCACTAATGTCACTCCCATCCAATACAACGGGTCACACCTGCGTGGCCGAGGGCTCAACCTCTGCCCGCGTAACATGCGTCCTCTGTCCTCTGTCTACAGCATGTAGCACATTCTCGTGGAAACAAGGGCACCACTTGCAACACTGCCTCTGGGGCACTCGGGGCAACACAGAAGGGTCTCTTTGTGCCCCACCATTGGCTAGTTAAAAGAAGCATTCTCCGGATGCCTCGGTGAAGTGAAGCCTCTGTTGCCAACTCGCCACTGGTAATTCAGTTGTGCCACATGAGGTCTTGGTGAGTAATCCACGGAGGGGTGAAGAGACATGCTGAATGGGAAGAAGAGGAAAGTGAATGTCCAACTGAACAGATCAGAATTAAAAGTGTCATGTCCAACCTCCTAAAAAGGAAACAAAAAGCATACGAGGAATGGACAGCCTTGGCGAGTGTAATACCTCTGACTGGGACGGAAAATCCCAAATCTCACGGGTGATGAGGGGGCACGCACACACGTCGGTCCATCTCACGGATCTGATGACAAACAGGTCACGGTGCGCAGAACCGACGGCCGCCTCTGGCTCTGTGGTTCTGGACTGTTTCAAGCTAGCTGAAGGAAGCCCTCACGCATCCGGCCAAGAAGATGACCCCCCACACCCAGCATTCCTTCCAAAGACACCCGACGGCATTCGAACCCTGTGGACTTTCATTCATGCACTGGAGAACAAAACCCCGGAGCACTGAGAAACACAAAATGAACTTGGTTGATGTATGACTTGTATCACACTTCAAATGGCTCTTAAGGGCTGAGTCGCTATTGATTTTCCATTTTTAACGCATCCAAACCTTCCTTTTTTTCCCAGGGACACATATAAGTCTAGGGGGAGTCCGGCTCCTGGTTTCACTTTCGCTACAGTAGGCATAGAGAATTCCCAGGGATAATTCCCCATGAAAATAAAAGTATAAGTAAAGTTCATCACTGCATGGAAGAGAACAGCGGTTGTGTGAGCAAAGGGGGGCGGGTGGGGTGATAATTTGTACCCACCATTACAGGAACATGTGTGATGCCGTACGGACTGAAGCAGGGAAGGAAAGGCACAGTTTCCATGGTAACCATTTTCCGACTACGTGGTTGTCTTCACCGGCTCCCGGTTGATTTTCTTTCCTACTGCTATCCAATTATACTTGTTTTTATTTGGCTGGGCTGTTGTATCCAACGTACAGTACGACACCCATATAGACTAGCTTACTCAACGTACAGTGTGTAACTATAAGGACTTTGGTGTAAATGCACAAATATGGTGCGGATATGGTTTGGTACAGCATGCACTGAAACACACACGAATGCAGAGAATCACATGTGCACATCAATATCCACACACGCACACACACACCTATACGCACACACACAGACACACACACACACACACACTAAGACATTAAATCACTAGCAGGAACACAGGCTATCTAAACTCCAGACTCACACTGTAAAAAAGCACTTGGCATCGCAGAGGAGGGTAAAATCCACCAAAGGACATCTTGGCACATCTTCAGATACCAGAACCCAGCACTAGACCATTCAGCTTCATTCAGACCATTCAGATTCCTGCCCTATATTTCATATTTACTGTAATCTGCTGCGCTGGAGGATTTCTTGGCCCATTGCAAGTGTAATCTTGTCGTGGGGCAGATGGCACTAACCCTGTGTCAATCAGATCCCCTATATTGGCACAGTGGAGGAGGGTAGTTCTCCAGGGGCCGACGGCCACAGTGATCAGCATGCGTTTGGCTGGCAGCAGCAGACATTTCACCTGTTTTTCAGGTTAAGCCCAGACCTAAAAAATGACTTTCAATAGAAGCGATGGACTCAATTGTAGACAGGGATTAGGATTAGCTGCAGGTCTCCTGGGACAAGACTTGTTTTTGTCTTCTCCAGTTTAAACGCATTCATTGCGCGTGCAGACACACATTTCCTCCGAGGCCTCCATCTGGTTGCTTGTGCAGACATTACACACGGAACTATACTGTGTGCTGATATTGTTGCGTTGCCTGGGGAAAGCTGCAGTTGCAGTTTCCACCTAAAACAGACCAAGAACAATGATGGCAGGTTGCCATACTGTTGTGCCCTTGTTTTGAGAGGGAACTACAAGCACAGATGTTTGCTAAATGAGAAATAGGATGATGACTATATAATAAGTTCTTCCCGCCCTGGGAATTCAAGCCCGGGACTCCGGTGTGGGAGGCAGGCGTGCTATCAAGGAGGTTAAATTCCACATCTCTAGGTATGGAGACTACATGCGCATGTGCAATGAATGAACCCCCTGGGTCAGATGAGGTGGTTAGTTAGTCACTGCATATATAAGACACACCAGCGGCGGCTGCCACACCTAACGCAGAGCCCTGATCCGATCTGACCTGCTCGTATCGGGTGGCCTCAATACGACAGCACTGTAAAATAACTAAGCACCTGACGTCACAACGTAAAATATGAAACCACCCCAGCATTAGTATTGCGCACGCAGTCGATTTATCAACGCTGCAGTCAGGTCTTTTTAGCGGGCGTTGTGTGGCATTGTTACATCATTACATAGTGGATTCAAGCACGGCCGCTATACCTGGCACTAATGGAGATGATAGCGTCGTTTTGACAGGCTAATCCGCCTTGCTGTCGAATGCTGAGACAGGAACGTCCTCACGCCCTCACCTTCAATTACCACAGGCCTGATGGGACACGGAAGGGGGGCGGGGGGGTCTGGAGGCCAGGGAGAGACAGACAGAACAGCAAGCAGAGTTGGGGGGGATGAGCCGGATGCTGGTGTCCCCGGGGGCCATGTGGAGAAGGCTCGGGGGGAAGGGAGTATATGACTGAATAAATGGATGAATGGGAGTTCAATGAGGAGAACAGGAGCTGAGCAGAAGGACTTGCTGCTGGGACAACTAGAGCTAGGATAGGACCGGACATAAAGCACGTCAACATATCTGCTGCTGCCGCTCTCCGTGCCAGACAGCACGTCTACGCACACCCTAGCGGAAGGATGCATGTGAACCTCCCTCCATGTTAAGTCCATCACACACACACACAGAGAGAGAGAGAGAGAGAGAGAGAGAGAGAGAGAGAGAGAGAGAGAGAGAGAGAGAGAGAGAGAACACACAAAGGGAACAAGCTGCTGCGGCGTCCTGCCATCCCGGGACGACTGGTGCTCCCTTTCCCATATGATGAGAGGAGGTGGAGGAGGAGGAGGAGGCAAACGTGGACAGAGGAGGATGTAGAGAATAGTGAGGGGCTGTTCTGCTAAACGTTTGCTTTGGCAGGGCCCAGAGTAGAGGGGCGGTGT
This sequence comes from Forbesichthys agassizii, assembly GCA_026546735.1. Lineage (NCBI taxonomy): Eukaryota > Metazoa > Chordata > Actinopteri > Percopsiformes > Amblyopsidae > Forbesichthys > Forbesichthys agassizii. Next base: position 5,974 of record JAODLL010003629.1, read on the forward strand.
TCAACTAGTCCCCAGACACATCCAGAGGAGCTCTGGACCCCCCCAGCCCCCCCTCCCCTCTGTCCGGCCTGTAAATCTGAATGGTGGGAGTTATCACGGGCTCCTCCACTGTCGCCTCCCTGGCCTAACCCCGCATTCCTTCCAGACACTGCTTCACACAAACAAAGCACCCCGGTTCCCACCGCCCGTTTTTGGGAAAAGGCGCTGGTTTGTTGTGGAAAAAAACCCCGGAAGGGATCTCAAGAGCCCCTTGTCTAAATGAAGAGCTCTCTCTCTCTCTCTCTCTCTCTCTCTCTCTCTCTCTCTCTCTCTCTCTCTCTCTCTCTCTCTCTCTCTCTCTCCCTCAACAAATAACCAGAATCATCATCTCTGTGGGCTGATAAACATGTCGTTCACACATACAATAGCTCCTGCCACAAACAGACTACACCTAATGTCCAGTCCACTGCAAATGACTGCAGTGACATCGCAGACACATACAGACATTCTAGTTTCGCCCAGTAATAACAACAGAGTATCACTAGGGCCAGAGGCAAACACACACACACACACACACACACTGCATGAAACACACAAAGATGTGGGCACGAACGCACACGCACACAGACTGAATGGTGTGAATTGGGCCTGTACTGAATCCCTGGTTACACATTCCATAGGAGTCTGTCTCCTCCCCCAGATGGAGTCTTTTGTGCCGTTTGAATGGCAGTGAGGTTACAGGGTTTCTCGCTTTAGGCTGCAGAGAATAATACTCTCTCTTTCAAGACAATGACCTCATCCTGACACTGTGCATGTGTGCATGTGTGTGTATTGGAGAGGGAGAGAGTGGGTGCGGGGGGGATCATATAGACAGACAAAGTGACACAAAGAAAAACTAATAAAAAGAAAGAAAGAGCGGAAGAAATGTGAAAATGTAAAAAGTAACAAAGTAAACGTGAGAGACTAAGGTATTACCCCTTAGTCCTGTCTACTCTGTGACTGACAGCCCACAGTGAAACTGTCTGTACCTGACATTGGTGGGAGCCCAGGGTAATCTAAAGCACATACATCAGACCCAGGGAGCGGTTAGCTACGGCAGGAAATTCCTATACAGACTTAATGCTGACTAAGGTCTCTTGAGTTAGAAAGAATGTAATGTATATGTGTCCAGTTAGGCACCATACGCAGAATACATTACCATGTTGTTGAGGGAGCTGTTCTTGGACTCTTCTGTCTTCTGCGATTGGAGGAAAAAAAAGAGCATTATTTGAAATGATTATGCGCCATCTGCCGTCTGCCGTCACTGCCATGACAACTGAGTAAAATCAATGCAAGTTCAAATGTTCATCATCATCCACAATATTGTTCTGTGCCTGGGAACAATGCTGATTTGCGCTCCAGAACAAATGCCAAATCAGTTTCGATTATCATTCTATATTTTCACATGAGATCAAAGGAACTAATCAAAGAGAGAATGGCCTTCTGGGAGAACCTCTCTTTGGCTATTGGCAGTGTGCTTGACATATATCCTCCTCTCCTGGAGGAATTGAGACTTTCTCCAGCGAGACAGGGAGAAAGAAGACAGCATGCCTACACCCATTCACTGCTTAATCGTCCTGTGACACACACACCCACTCGGGAACGTGCTATTGTAATCGTAATGTGGTGGTGGTGGAAGGCAGAGGGGGTTGGTGTAGGCTAGTTATCTTTAATGGTAGTATGAGCGTCCATGTTGTGACGTGAGTGTTCAGGTGCCGTTCCACCTTGATACACATTCGGTTCTGAGGTGAATATTTTAAACAATAAAAACATGTAATAATATGTTGTATTTTATTTGACTAAATCAGTCAATGCAAGAGAAGAAGAAAAAAACGTGGTATCTTCAAATAAGGTATATACTTACACGAGTGAATAGGCTTAGAGTAGGATATAACATGAGGGAATCCGTGAGATGGACGCTACCTCTTCGAGATGTGCAATAACACTATTGCCCTCTAGTGTTCAATGCTCAAAAACACGTGCATAGGGCCGGGGGTGCGATTATTTCAGCAAGGACAAATTATGGACTTTTTTTTGTTTTCTACACGCATCTTTAAACAAATAAATGTGCATCCATGATCTAAAGCAATTTGGCTAGGCTATATCGTTGGTCCACTGCAGCAGTTCCTCAGATTTTAAAATATATTTGTATTATTTACTTCGATGTATAGGTATGTATTTATAGCCTACACCATATATATTCATGTTATATTTTTTTCTTTTACCGCTGCCTGCTTGCTATTGCATTTTAATGAATAGTCTCTTTAATACTTATTTTGCCTGTTTTCTCTGTTGATATAGGTCTGGTAGGTAGAGGGCGCAAAACTATCAAAATACTGGTCCTAATCTTATGCACCAATAAACAGTTTATTTTTTTGCTCGTGTAAATTTTGTATATTTTTGTTAGGCTATGAATTGGCAGCTATACCCCCACGAACAAAACAAAGCTAATTATCCATGAATACTTTAATGACAATAATTATCTGAAAATTAGAGCAAAAATATTAAAAACAGCTCTAATAACAAATTGTAACAGCCTCGATCAGTTGAAAGTGCAAATTGTATGTGATTATACAAATAATTCAAGACATGCAACATAGTCATAACACAAGCCAATTATAAGTGTGAACCCAGAGGACACAGAACAGCTCCTACCTATCTCCAGATGGTGTATGTTTTAGACATGCAATGCAAAGCACATATTAGCACTAACTGAACATTTACTTTAATATAAATAGGACATCTTTGTACTGACCTCAAACATATTTTAGAGAAGTAATTACATGATAATGGCATAAACAATGCCACAGACTATTGGACACCGTTCCATGAATGTCCTCAAAGGGTTAGTGTAATATTTAGTTTTTTAAATAAATAACAGGCTAGTCACAACAAGCTGGCATCATGACTCCAGGATCAGTTTGCATTTATTTTATTAAGCCAATAATGACTTTTCTTGATGATTGACAATTCATGAGCACCCTCCTCCCGAAGAACAGCCAATAGACAATAGATCTGTAAAATATACAATGGACACAAAATATATGACAAACTACTGCATGTGATTAAATATGATCAATCACTTAGCATGAAAAGACAATAGTAATAGAGGGAAACAAAACGAAATGTTCAACATAGAACTGGTTGTGTTACTTTGGAATAAACTAATATTTTAACAAAGCCAAAAAATAAAAAATAAAAAAGTTACCTCTCTACACTAGTGTGTGAGCGAAATGAAAATTAAAAGCGCACTATATAAAGGACCAATTCTCTTTCCTAATATAAACATTTACTTGCATATGAGTAAGATGTAAAACGAGTGACAGGGAAAAAGGGCTAACAGAATTAAATCCATAGACCACCATTCAAAAATCACTTTTGGAGTAATGTTTTATCTTAGAAATGTGACAAGCAGCGTTACAGCTTATGGCTATTTTGCAGCCTGTAGGAATAAGTTATTCCTCCACTCTGAAGTAGTCTCATCAACATACATCATGTATTCAATGGCATAAAAGAATATGGAAATAGGAACATCTCCTTCCCTATTGTGGCAAAACCATTCCCGTTCTGACTAGTCAACAACTGTCTCTTAGCTTCCTGTCAGGATCCTGCTTTTATACTTGTGTCCTATGCGCCCCCTAAATCTGTGACGCCGCGAAATAACCAAGAGGACTGAGTCATTTTACCCTAGTGAGCGGCTACCGTGCAGTTACGTGCTAGCTGAGAGTTGACTGTGCAGCCTAATTCTTATTGCCTTGGTTTTCCTGTTGTGCTTTGCAACAGGTTCATCATAATCCAACCCACGGAACAATCCCCCTGTTGAGACAACTGTGACATGATGGACAACGTGGACAAAGAGTTAAAGACGTTAAAAGCATGGTTCGTCTGCTAAGAACTGGCTTTAATGGCGGGACAGGAAGGCAGCGCTGCAGAGCCTCTCATTCCCAGTTCTCCCAGTCCTCATCCAGCTGTGGGACGAACAACAATGTTATTTACCGTATGCTCCTTATGGCAGAGAATTTATGATTAGTTGTATGATAGTTCCTCTAGCACTAACTAGCTGAACACAATATGAAAGAATACCTTGGTTGCTAATACTTTTTGGAAAATGGAAAATAAATGTCATAAACAGATTATTTGAGCAGCATGTTGCTTTTAATGCTGAAAACAAACCTCTCCAGAGGCTTCTACTTTTGATAGTGCCATTTGGACCTCTTCTTCAGTCATGTCCAGATCAAATTCCTTCTCCCAGTCCTCACTTACATCAGTACTGGACCCTGGTGTGTGTGTTTGTGTGTGTGTGTGTGTGTGTGTGTGTGTGTGGGTGGGGTTAGGAGAAAGCACAACAGTCAATTAAACACAGTCCGCTAAGTTCCTAAGCCTATAGAAAATATAAAGACATATAAAAATATATGTTTTCCTTCATGTTTTCTCAAATGGTTTGGAATAGTTTAAAATATGGCTGTCAGTGTTATATTTTTATAACCAGACATGCTAGCTTTATGCAAATGTTTGTATTAATTGTATTTATTTTAAATAAATTCACACATTTGCATAAAGCTAGCATGTTATACAAAGGGAAAAAAACACGGGAAAAAAAAATTTAAGTAAAATCTTGAACAGGGAATAATTATTGCAAATAATTACATGAAGCGTGCGATTAATCAAGATTACCTTTTTTTTTTTTTACTGACTGACAGCCCTGGTTTAAACTTAGAGTAAACTCGGGGTAGAAGGCCATCTCAAAACTGATGCACCTCCTTAAATAACCCATACCTTTCTTGCCATTGTTGGAGGGTGTAGATTTCCCACTGTCAGAGTTCAGCTCAAACACCCTGAGGTCCTGGGGGGCCTCTTCCTTCGTTGTTTCTGGTCTGGTGGTGGGGACAGGAGCCCGAGCTGGACCCTCATCCACAGTGGCAACAGCCTCCACTTTAGCCTCAGGATGGACACGGTCGTCTGCAGGCCTGCAGTCCCCACTGGTCATCATGTCCTCTAGATTGACGTCGGTCAGTTTCCGGGCCGGGTCAGAGTTGACTTCAACCAGTGTTGGCAGGCTGAAGCTGTCGCTGCTTATGGAGAGGGTGGCGTCCCGCTCTGCGCTCACAGACAGTACAGGGCTCAGTGGCGTCAGCAGTGCGAGGCCCGGCGAGACCGTGGGCAGGTGGCGGGCAGCGGCGTCTATGGGGGGGCTGAAGTCCAGCTGAGATAAAGAGGCGGCGCCCAGGAAGTCGTCTGCTGTCAAGCGTGTGAGACCAACACGCTGTCAGTGGCAGGCGTTGGAGAAAGGTTGACAGGTCATAAAGTAAATGTGTAGCTGCTGGGACCTACCCTCATCCTCCTCCTCCCAGCCAAGGGTCTCTGTATGGGTGGTCTGCTCTGCCCTCTGCTTCAGGGCCACTCTCCGCGCCTCCTCCTGAGGGACAAACGACACTTGTTTGACTCAAGCACTAAAAGTTGTTAAAAGTACTACTTAGGTGGTTTAACACACCGCATAAAGACAATAATGTGTAATTCACATTGATGGTATACTGCAATCATTAATTACACAAATACATTTACGGCATTTGGCAGACGCTTTTATCCAAAGCGACTTACATGTAGTACATTTGTCAGTAGTTGGACAGG